>WIPJ01001923.1:29654-41459 GCA_018155075.1 Cassiopea andromeda
AAATTCATCATAGGAACACAAACCACTTTGAAAGCAAGGTTAATGCACTTTGAAAAGCAAAGCCAATACAAGAACGCTGGGGGGTGAGTCCCCAAACTGAACAGTAATTTTAACAAGGAGGCTACGCCCACCTGAGCCACTCTAGGAATTATCCCCGGTTTTTCTGCAAGAAGCGACTCTCTTACTACCTCAGTATAACGCCGTGAAATAAAAGACGCGACGAAGAAGTGGTAATGATTTAATTTAAGAATTGCATCTTGCTAGCGGTCTCTTGCCCCATCCTAACATTGCTCCTCGAGTTTGAGCGATTTAATTAATAGATCTTTGAAACAACAGGAAAGGCGTTTCTGTTAGCCCAACTCAGTCCCTCTCATGGCCATAAATGTACAAAAATGAACCGCTGATAGTTCTGAACAGGTGTCCTCTCTAATATACGCTCTCCTTACGCAAGACAACATACGGGACCTGGCATTCACTTGCAATAACTGCATTCATCAAGTCTGATGTGCTCTAAAATAATAATAACAATACTATATTTGTGGCTCAGATAATGATAGTTTAAAAATTAATTACAACAAGCCATGTAATAAACGCACTGGTTGTCTACTAACATTGACATCCCAGAAGTCATTGACACCGACACTGATACTGTGCCATTGACACCATTTTAAGTCTGCATATACGACCCCCTCCCCCTCTTGTGTCTAACAAAGTAAATACAAGGATAAGACAACATTATCAAATCGCAAAAACAGTGTCTATCAGAAACACAATCACTTAAATTTTATAAAAAAGATCAATACAGTTAACCACAATGTAATTCATCACAAGACTAAATCTATAGGCCTTCCTTGAAGAAGATATGTGCAAAAATTAAATCTAGAGGACCTACACGCAGTGAGGGTTTTGTTCTTAGCGATCTGTAGGCCAACTGCCATCAATTAGTCAACTCAATGTTGAAAACCCTGAGCAGTGCATCACTCGTAAAAAGTTTACGGGATTTTGGTGACTTTCTGGAGGCTTTTATTATTATCGCGATTATTGTGATGCTTGTGATTTTTTGCAACTTTCTTTGTGATTTGTTAATTGTTATGTTGTGATCTTTTTCTGTGATCTTCTGTGACCTTGTCACAAAGTGTATTTCTCTGAGTGAAATGCTCCATGTTAATCCTCACAAAGTCAAGATGGAACACTAAGTCCCTGCCTATTCTGCAAAAGGTTGTATAAATGCAACAGCATGAACATAGGAATCTGGTGTAAAACAATTCTAGTTCCACATAATCTAGATCAGTGGCTTTCAACCTTTTTTGTGGAGCGGAACCCCAAGGGTGTATTCCAGTGGCTTGAGGAGCCCTTCTTCACATATCTGCACAAGAGAGTTAAAACATACTGTCGATCGTAGCATTTTTATAACTTCTGGAGGAGCCCCTGGGCTGTGCTGGCGGAACCCTAGGGTTCCGGGGAATCCCAGTTGAAAATCACTCATCTCGCTAATTTGTAAATCTAAATTAGTAAATTCTAATTTTAAATAAGTACTTGGCTATAAAGGTCTTCAAACTACTCAATTTCACGGAAAAATTCTACCAGTCTGCTGCAACATCACGATAGTCCTTCACCTAAGGTTACTACAAAGAAGCTTCCTCAAATTTTTATTAAAATCTTAAATGACTAATTTGAATCTACTGATAACCAGTTCGTCACTTTAGAGGCGTTATATTCGTCATCATCTGTTCTCCCACTTTAACTTGCTAACGAATCTAATGACGTAGCAAAAATATCTGGCTATACAATGTATAAGACAAATCGAAGAATAGTTGTCACAATATCGTACAAAGTGGATCGCTAATTGAGATGTACAAAAATTGCTGAAGATGGCCTTGAAGCCTGGTTTCCATAGTTGTAGAGCGTGCAAACTGGTGAGCGATTCCCTTCGAATCGCAAATTGTTACGAATGTGTCGCAAAGTACCGCCACGAATACTACGAGTGCATCGCAAAGCACCGCTATGAAAAAGCTGCTTCCGTATGTTTGAAAAAGGCCTGATGCATATCTATGAAGTCTAAAACTACTATTTCCAGAAAAAGGAACTTGCCAAATGCATTTTAAAATATGTTCTAAATTTGTACAGTAGGTAGTCGACTTTATACACAGATCTAAATTGAGGGGCAATAGTTCTCAGAGAAGAAGCTACCATAATAATGACCTTCTATCGCTACAACTAAGAATGAATGAAAATTCTCTATACCCATAAAAGTAAATGACTCTTTCTAAACCTTTGTGAAACATATCTATGTTCTTCCTGGCAAGAGACAATTTCACTTTGATAGAAACGATTTCCATGCTTGCTGTGATCTTACTTGTTGCTGTGTCGCAGAAAGGAGTTTCCTATCTCTGTGAAAATCTCCAATAAGCTTTTGCACGGTGCAACAATAAATTAGGAAAGCGGTTTCGATTTGTTGTAGGTTGCTACAAAACTGTATCTCGCGACATTCTGCGCACCTCTCCAGAACTCACAGACAACAGGGAAAGCAGGCTTCAAAAACTACCAGCAGCTTGACGTACTTTATACAAAAATTTCCTATCAAATATCAACCAAAACTAAGCAAAAGCATTAACATTCAGAAACGATTTACAAAATGGCACCGAAACTAAAACTCTTCGCAATATCGCTGGACTTGAAGCCGCGGTTAAGATTAACTTTATATTTGCTGGATTTCTGTTGCATCCGATTTGTTCTGTTCGTGTCATTAACTTGTGAATGTCGAGTTTCTCCAATCCTCAACATTTTCCCTCTCCTTCCTCTTCTTGCAAGATTCTGTCCTTTACGTTCAACAGCTCTCGGTGCTTTTCTATAGTTTCCATTGGCCCCATCATACTCAACAACAGGCATATGCATCTGCCTACTGTCCTTAAAATTTGCAAAACCTTTCAGATACTCAGGTCTTTCCTTTTCTTGGGCAGCTTTATGCCAATTACGTTTCAACATCTTCCTATATGCTTTCCCATTCAGTTCATTAGGGTACGCATTTTTGCTTGCCCCAGTATTTCTTGCTGCATGGGAAGGACTCCCCTTCCACTTTCCTTTCACGTTATTTTTCTTTTTGAAGGAAACAAACCTCTCTCCTTTGCTGCCACGATCCACTTGAGATACAGCTCTCTCTTCACGTGAAAACGCTACTCGCTCCATCCAAGCGTCAGCTTCGGTCGGTGCAGAGGAATGAGATGACATAAATTGCTGAAAGGCGAAAAGAAAGTCGTTAGAGATTACTTGCCAAAGTTAGTGTCGGGTTTTTCGGATTTACTACTTTTCATCAATATTCTATTACGTAATTGTTTTCAAAAGGGTATTCATTTGTTGTTTTTATGCTAACATACAATTAATTTTTGACAATGAGTGAGTGGCCAAGCGGCCCAGTCAGTTCCATTAGCTTAACTGAAGTTAAGCATGGCTGTGTACGGTTAGAAACTGGATGGGCGACCTCCAGATGAACGACCAAAACAGCTCACTCCGCCGTCCTTTGGAAGGGACGTTAAACTTGTGGTCCATTCCTGGATGCCGCATGCATAGTAGGCCTAAATTACCTGAAAAAGCTAGGTATAACAACCTACTCAATATACAGTAAACAACAACAAAAACAAAAACAGACAATTGTGGTATACAAAAGAGAATCTACTTTTAAGGGCCCGGATAATGTTGCCCGGCTGGGGTAGAAATTTGTTTACAATTTTCACATATTTTCCGTTTTGCTTGTTTTTATGGTCAGACTTTAGATCTAAGGGATGCGTTAGTTTGAGTTAGTTGCGAACATAATCTGTCTCTCCACCCTAAGTTGTATCCTTCCCCTGTTGCTTCATTGTACCACACAGCTATCTATGTGTCATTGTACCACACAGCTTAAAAATCAATCCAATAGGGACCCATGACTTTTTTCTTTCTTCTATTTATCCATATAATTAATACATAGACAACCATTTACAAGGCGATACCATGGGGAGTAAAAACTACTTAACTACTCCATGACCATTTCATGTAAGATTAAACAAGCAAACTATGCTAAATGACTACAATTATAAAACAAATAATAGATACACTAAATTCATACATTAACCCATGACTTTGTATGATTTGTAAAAGTCAAATACTACATGAGAAGGGTGTCATTAATACAACACAACCAACAGGTTCCCGTCCTAGTCCACTTGAATGCCATTTCAAAACAACTACACCAGAAAGAAGCAGATGAAAACTAATTGCAAAACATAACACAAAAGCAACTTCCTTATAGAATTTACTGAATATTTAAGGCTGACATGAAAACTAATCAAACATCTCTTTAAACTTTGTTTGGTTCATTTAAAGTCCCCAAAGCATTTATTATCGAAACAGCACTTTGTATGTTACAGCACAAAGCAAAATATGAAATACAAAAACGTAGAAGAAGAGTGGGAGTTGATCTTAAATGGGGAGAAATCATTCCACATCACACGGTAAATTTCTTTATCAGAAGCAAATCATTATTGAAAATTAAACCAAAAGGACAAAATACTTTTAAACTTTCATTCCTCTTAACCATTCCCTTGTTTGGTCTCACAGATCTAACATCAGCCAGGTGATTGGGTTTCTTTCCCAATTTCGTGACACTTAACCTCCTCTTACCATAGGTAGTGACATTCTTATTAGCTTCATCGATGTGTTTCAATGGTGGATGCTTTTTGTCAACGTAATTCTCGTACGACTGGTAAGATGATACGTCATCCTCATCACACTTGCTTGGGTCATAGCGAGTCATGTCAATCTACGATTTAAATGCAAAATAATCAATAAATTTCATCTATCGTCAGATAGACTTTTAGGACTGGAGAGTCACAGGATGGATATGCCCTCCACTATTTGATTTTCAAAAATTACAGTGTCCCATTGCAGCTCACAGAGTTTTTGCATGCAAGATTCATCGACCAAAAAGTAGAAAAACTACTAGATATTAAACTACTCTTGGTAAAGCCAATACAACAACTGACATCGACTTTTACGAATTGCTGAAAGGCTAAATCAAACATGACAAAAGCGCTACGTTGAGCATAGACACCAAATTTTGATTGGCTAAGAATTTCGTTCGCACTCATTTTCTCCTACCTGATTCGACCAATCAAATTGCAGAATTAAACAGATTTATGAAAGAGGTAGTAACACGGTGCGAAAACTGGCCTAAATTAACTGCGAAAAGCATTTGCTAATACAAATCTGATGCTGACGTGAAGCATATGTTAAAATAAATTAGATTCGTCAAATCGGCAGTGTCCGACAAACTTTTTGCTGTCTGCGGGCGCAGTTATTTTGCCTGCACCGGCCTACACAAATAAATTGACTAACTTCCCTAATTTTAGTTATAATGTAACATGTTTATACATTTCAACTTGTATTTATGTATACTTATTGGATATTAGCATGTAAGCATTGAGGAGATGAAAATGAAATGAATTGACACTAAAGGATTGAAGTTGGGTAAAATATACTGGATTAAAGAGGTGAAAATAACTGTCTAATAATAAATATCTAATTAGAAAGCAGCTAAGTACAATGACCATTGTTAATGTATATGTATACTCAAAACCATGTGTGTCGGCTTCATCATGCAGGAAAGGCCATCCCAATTAGGTGGGGTTGTTGTTGTTTTTTACTTTGTTTTGAGTAGGCTGTTATACCTAACTTTTTCAGCTAATTTAGGCCTACTATGCATGCCACATCCAGGCATGGGACCCCTAGTTTAACGTCCCTTCCAAAGGACGGTGGAGTTAGCTGTTTTGGTCGTTCATCTGGAAGGTCGCTCATCCAGTTTCTGACCGTACACAGCCATGCTTAACTTCAGTTAAGCTAATGGAACTGGCTGGGCCGCTTGGCCACTCACCCCACTAAGTACGGGTAAAACGCGAAGCACAAGACAAGAAATAGAGTGTAAATAAACTTGGTTATATGCCATCTCCTTGAATAGTAAACATAAACGTGAAAGTAGAGTCCAGTAGACTATTGTACATAGGGGAGTAGTCTGACAGAGAGAACAGTTCCTCACCATTCAGTCTCTATTCTCCCAGGGTTTCCAACGGGCTCGCAATCACTGTTGGGTGGGCAATAGGCAAGAGTATTGGTTCGAAGTTTGTCTCGAACTGTCAGCCTTTCAATTACCGTTGCACAGTAGACAAAAGCTCTGACCACTAAACTAACTCATTCATTGGAAGGAAAGTAGGCGCTATTTTTGACATAAAGGCCTACGAAATAGCTGCTTACCCGTCTTCGATCCATATTTTCCATGTTGGACACTTGAATTTCTGACTTTAGGCTACTATCATTGCTAACGTCATCTACAAGTTTATCATTACCATAGTCTCCCAAATCAGGGCATGTTGCATCCACTACCACAGAAGTAAGCTCTTGAGACCGCTTTGACTTCAAGGAATCAATTTTCACTCGCAAGTCATCATCGCTCGATGAAACTGAAACGCAAGTATGAGAAAATCAAGAAACTGTGCTACGCGATACTACACGTTTTTCTAAGAAAAAAGATTATAAGAAAATGAGGCTCAAACGATCAAGGATTTAAGAAAATCTCACGAAAATCGCAAGGCTCAATTTCCAAAAGTAGGTGTTTTTGTTGGCCAAGCAGGCGATACCAGGCACTTATTACATTCAAACTGAAAAGGATGGAAATCAAATACGAGTGAACACGATTAACAAGGCAAGTGTTACTAATTCTAGCTGGTTTAATGAGGTAAAAATTGAGAAAATGTTAAGAAAATCTCAGGCTCAATTTTGCGAAAAGTTAAGAGAATTGAGTCTCAGGCCAATGATGGTTTTCTTATAAAGATTTTCATTACAAGGTGGATATAAGAAGAAGAAATATAAAACAAATATTTGATAAAAAGTTATGAATTGAAACTTGAATGAACTAAATGCTAAACAATATATCTTTCTTTACATTTAATCTCAAAAACATTACCTATCAACTTACCACATGAGGTACGGAAAATACTATGAATTTACTGCTATAGAATTCTGAGTGTGCCACGAGGACATACGCGCGCTAGCGGTCAAATTCTAGATAACTGCAGGTTTACTACGCCGGCCAATGACCGTAGACATAGTTACAATCAGTGGTGTCATCCTAAAACTGTAACAAGGGGGGCTGTGTTGTAAGAAATATATGAGCCACACCTTGGACCACGCCTATTTTTGCATTTATGAAACTAAATGTTCATGTTGCCACTGAAAATGTGAAAATATAAATGGAGGAAGAAAGCCAACGTAGGGTTGAAGCATTTTTCTTTTATTGCTATAAGAGTACCATTCCTTTCCTCTCCTTCCGCAATTCTAATAGGAGGGCTCGGCCCCCCTGAGCCCCCATCCATGACACCCCTTGTTACACTAACGTATGAATTGTACTAAAATATATCACAGCCATGTTACAAACGGATGGTGCAAAGAGACACATTACAAAGATACATTACAATAACGTGGAAATCTATTAGTCTCGACAATAAAACTCTAAGCAATATTTTATATAAATACCTGGCTCAAAATGCATGTTGGAAAATTGAAAGTCTCCTGGGTCGCTAAGGCTCTCATAATCACTAATATCTTCCCATAATGCACAATCTTCAACGAAAACTTTCTCAGACGGTTCTTGCGTGCTTCCATCCCATTTCTTATCAACAATACGTCCCCAAGCATCATAAGGAGGCACAGAACTGGAAACAGAAGACGCTGTACTAGTTTTATGGTTAGCTCCATACTTGCTTTCCTCATATAGGGATGGTGAACTCTCTGCCTCTCCCTTGTTCTTTACGGTCTTGATTTCATGTGCAAACGGAGAACTATTGCTGGTTTTCTGTTCTGATTTGTCAAGGAAGAAACGTAATGCTAAATCAGTATGTTCTGGAGGAATTAACCTAGTTTGGTTGATGGATGCTTTATCACTTTTAGGGAAAAAATCTGATAAAGTCTTAGATTTTCCCCCTTTAGCAACAAACTTATTTTCAACCAGCTCTATGTTTTCAGATTTATTGCTGGCAACTGTTCTATTACCCTCCGGTCTTTCACGCACAAAACTTCTTGATATAAGTTGGCGGTCTGACAAATCTTTCGATGACCTATCAACCTGTGCAGAATTATCTTTTTCAAAGGATTGCTTTTCCTTAGTGCCCGAGACATGTGCTTGCGCATTAGCAGACATTTTTTCAGCTTTTCCTACTTTCTTCGATGGCATTGCTTTATCTATATTTTTCCTATTAAGTTCAGTCACATCAACTCCAATCTTCCTTTGACGCGAAGAAATACCACCAATAGTCTTCACCTTTGCTGCATCACTAGTGACTGAAGTCTGGTTAGCTTTCATTCTTTCTAAACTTCGAGAACTGTCCCTTTTATTTCCACTGTCCTTCGTAGACTTCAACTTCTTTTCCTCATCAGCAGTTTGCTTATGTTTCTCACCTGTATCACTACAATGGGGCCTATTTCCAAGCGTCCTGGTCGAGTAGCCTGTATCTAGCTTCAATTTCTTTTCTCTTCCTCTTTTAGTATCTTCATCCTCAATATTTTCTTCTTTGGGCAAATCCATATAGCCTCCAGAATAATTTTTACCTATTACCTCTAAGCTTGAATCAGAATCTGCATATATATCAAGATCGATAAATTCAAAGTTCCCGCTCTCATCAAGATCCGCCACTTCAGAAGACTTGATAATCTTAAACGGTGATTCATCACAGCTAGCTAGCCTTTCTGTCCTGGACTGAGAACTGTTCCATGTCCTTTTACGTGATTGACGTTGAGTCTGCTCTGTGGCGCTGGAATTTTTGTTTGTATTATCACGTTTAACTGTCAATACTTTCTTGGTGTCTTTACCTCCTTTTTCAATTCCACTAATACTGAACTTAATACAACTACCCTCCTTCTCATTAACTGTTGCAGCCCTTTTACCATGTTCTGTCACTTCTTCATGCCTACCTTTTGCAAACCTGAAGTCTACATTCCGAACACCTTTTTCATGTCGCCTTTCATTGGAGTCCTCCGTTCTAGAAGCCCCCTCTCTCTTCAATTCAGATCTTCTTTCATTTTCAGGCTCTTCCACGCTCCTCATCTTTTTCTCATTCCTATGAACCTTCTTCATTACTTCATTCCTAGCCTTCTTGCTAGTACTTTGAGAAGAACTGCCGCTCTCTTTTTCATTTGCGTTCTCCTTTAACTTCTTCTGGATGCTTGAATGCTTTCGATTCAAATCTTTATCGCCAAGACGATGTGAATGTTTGTCAGTTGACGGCTTTCTTTCAATTTCACCATTTCTTCTATCCTTCCTTTCATGCCGGTTTTGATCATGTAGATATTTCTCCCATGCCATATCTCCTTGTGTGCGAGAAAGATCCCCCCTGCGGTCCTCAGATATTCTCCAATTATCTTCCCTAAGGCCTCTAAATATTCCCCAATTACTCTCCCTTTGATCTTCAGATGCTCTCAAATTGTTCTCCCTATGGCTTTCAGATACCCTCCAATAATCCTCCCTATGGCCTTCAGACTTTCTCCAATCTTTTGCTTCATGTGTCTCTTTGCCCTTTGCCGCTCTTTTTAGATTTCCTTCCACTGATTCCTCAGTTTTCCTACTTTTGAAAGGGCATCGGTCATAATAGACAGTAAATGGCGAATTAACTGGCCTCCTGTTTGGTCTCTCCTTCTCGCAATCCTTGAAACAAAAAAAGATACCACCCTGAGCAACAACTGGAATAAAATGCCGTAAAAAATTCAAAACATTCAGTACTGAGGAAGAGAATTTCACATATAGAAAAGGCATGTCGAAGAAAAATCCTCCTACTGATAGAGAATGGCATTTCACTAAGAACCCCTACTCTAACTATGTTTTAGAAACAAACCATGCAAAAGAAAAACCCCCAAATAAACAAATGTATCAAACCGAATCTAGTGCCTATGAAAATTATTAGGTCCAGAAGCATAACAACTTTTATATGTGATATGGAGTCATAAATCATGAAATCTCATATGATCAATTTATGTCATGATTACTCTTCTCTTTCAGTCTAATTCTCTTCTCCTTCCCTCTCCTTTTGTTCATTCTTTTCTCTCTTTTGCATCTTTTATATCCTTAAAAACTAGCTACACAAATGATTTATTCAAAAGTTAGAGCAACTTCTTCATCTTCAAAAACTTTTTAACTCTATGTTCTGCATGCTTGCTGTTAAATCAAATATAAAAGATATATAGTACAATCAATAGAAACATACATGGCCAAAATGCCCCTTTTCTCCACAATTAAAGCAATATCGGATTTTCCGTATAGTCTTCAGAATTCCGCTGCTATCAAAGCTGGGCTTTGTAATAAAGTTTGAGTCTTTTGACTGCAGATGAAACAGATTGGTAATAAAGCCTAACATAACGTAGAAAGTATACAAAAGCAGATATCCAACTCTGCAGTATATCGCATAAGTAATTTAGAAAATTGCAAGAATCACATATTTGCATGCTGTGCTAAAATAAGACAGATGTACCTAGATGCTTCCCAAGAGCATAGAAACTTTAAGTAAAATCAGCATATGCAGGAAACTACAATGCACAAAAAAGTACTGATCTACAATATTATTTTCCTTACTGTAAGATGATATTGCCTCCAAATCTCAGGGCAAGTCTACAAGAAAGATATTTATTTCAAATCACACAAGAATAAAGTACATGTGAAAGGGCCAAGTGAAATAATCTATAAACTATAATCTATAAAATGGCAGAAAATTAATACTTTTAAGTCCCAAATAAGTGGGGGGTCATAATAAGCAAGGGGGATTGGAAAATCCATGAAGACGACATAAGGAGGGGGTCAGAATAAGCAGGGGGTATTGGGAGTTTGGACTGACTGTGAAACAACAAGCACAAATACAAAATACCCTAATCAATATTGCTGGAAGCAAATACTTTTCAGAAATTTGCCACATATATCTCATTTATTATTTGAGCAACTCAACAAAAGTGTCATCCTTTTTACAGGTGAAATTAAAATTAAATAAAAAATAAATCCAAAACTTTACTAAGCAGGGTGCCCTAATAAGAGCAGGAGCGGGTTGAAAATTTTTTGAAAAAAATAACTGGGGAGGGTGATGCTTATTTTGGACTAAGAGTACTCAAAAAATTCAATTATCTTCAGTCAAAAACAAGACATTATTCAGGTGAAAGCTACCAAATATGCAGCCATAACAAAATGTTGTACGACAAAATGTTATCAAATTGATCAGGCTAAGCGTCAACAGAGGAAATAAAACAACCAACAATAATACTAGTACCAAGGCCTGGAAACCCCAAACAGTCTTACAACCAGCATGTGAAGACATTCAACAAAACACACTTGTTAAGAAAAGCATATGTAAATTTTCTGAGCTTCTACCTACATTTTTGTTATGACCTCTTCCCCAGCACCTTTTGCATACTGCATAATATCTCTTTTTTGGCACATTGCATGTCTGTGGAAATAACAAATGCAAGTATTGGTATGCATTTATGTGTGTGTGTTAAAGTAAAGGCTATGATGGTAAAATTGGGAGCTGGCAAATGGAAAATCCATAAAAGGAAAGAAAGTCTTTTCTGCAAAATTCTTTGCTGATAAATATGTAAAAATTTTCATACTTCCAGATTAATCAACTCATCAAGTCAAGGATTGCTTTACAAAACTGGCTGACAAAGCTAATAATTTGAAACTGGCATACCTTTGAAATATGGCCAATTTCAGAGCAATTATAACAAATGTCATTTGGGCAACTCCAG
>WIPJ01001923.1:43676-69019 GCA_018155075.1 Cassiopea andromeda
CGTGAGTGTCCTTGCAAGCCACACAAATAGCATATCTCTACTTTCTAGGGAGATATTGGTAAATATATGTGAGATACATGGACACAAGATCCAAAAGAAAGAGGGATTATATGACTCTCACTTTCCACAAACACAAATTTCTATGATAAGTGCTACTTCACAGCAGGTGTCCATAAATATATTTATACTCCTTGTACTTTTTGAATACTTCCCACATTATCGGTGAGATACCATTGTATAATATTTTGCTAAATGTGTGAGATACTCTTATCTTCCTTATTACCACATGTCACTATGCAATGGCAGCTATATATCAAATATTTAACAGAAATCACTGGAATGGAATATGCACCCCCTTGCAACTAAAATATGAAACTAGAAATATCAGTTTCATTTGAAACTCCCAATCCTATTTGTAAATACTTAAACATATACCTAATATTAATTGCAAACAAATTTCTGATGAAAAAATTCCCTAACTCTTGAGAAAGTAAGGTGTCTACAAGTGCACTAATCCTCAATAACAAAAAGAAGCCATTCAAAATTCTGCTTTACCCAAATGTCAGGAAAATAACACTAGTAGAAAAATACTTTCAAGAGTTTCAATTCCAAGCATGAAAGAAATTGAAGCTACATTTTCATTAGCTTACATCTCTCAACAGTTATGAACTGAGCAAGTTTCACCTGCACAACATAGTTTATTTAATGTTTTACATTGCAAGTGATCATGATGCAGACAAAAAAATATACAAATGGCTACTTGAGGCCAACATACTCACAGGACACTCTGTGACTGTGTGTCCTCTTTCTTTACATTTACTACACCTGGGTTGGATTCCTCCATCATCAAGATAATACCTTTTGTTTCTTCCAAATGAGTTTCTGTATGCATCGGCTCCCTGTAGAAGAAACATACAATTTTGGTGTCAAATTTACTGTATTTCCATGTTCCTACAGACTGTCATGGTTTGAAGCAAAAAAGAAGATAAAAACTTTTCACTATTATTACTACCATGTAACTGTAGGATGAATATTATGAAAGGCTCTAATGATGCTGAAAAAATTCTCACAAAGATCAAATCATTATTCCAACATGGCCTCCTTTCTTTATCAGCTTTCCTTGAATAGATCCATACATAAGGGATCAAAACAAAAGGGTGCTCATTCTAAAATACAACTTATCAATGCATCCTAAAACAAGAGAACCCCCTTTTGTTTCTGCACTGTAGAATATGAAAGGTAACTCTAAGAAAAGAGAAAAATTATCAGACATGCAATAAATTTTTATAGATGGATAGAAATAACTTTGCAATTGTAATCCTCGTGGTTGGTGCAACAGTGACTTGCCTAGCAAATTGTTAATGTTTGGCTTCTACCCTGCTCATTAACAGTACAGCCTCTTGCATTTCAATGTCAATGTAAAAAGTCTAGCCCTCACTTTTAAATCCTTTTCATGGATTGCCCATGGGTTCTCTCCTTTGGCCTTGGGCTCTTCCCTAGGGATTGGAATCATTTCTGGTAATTTCTCATCATCTGATGTATCCTCCTTTTCTATAACTAGCTCTGTCAAAAGATAAAGCCTGATCAATAATGCCAAGACAGAATGCAAAAGTATTGTAACATTCAATACCCATAGTATTTACCAAACAAACTTGCTCAAACAAGGAAATAAATGCTGCCCTCAAAAGTTGGAAATAAGTGACAATGGTGGTCAAAATGCTAGCATCTGAAATAAGGGAAAAAGAAAAAGACATGACCTTTCCAAGTGGCAACATTTGAATTCAAAAATAACAGTATATACTCAAAGACAGCTGTTTGCATGTGATATCAATCACATGAAACATTTGATTAGCATGCATGTGAGAGGATGAGTGTGTGATTGCATAAACTAAGTGACAAGGCCTGATATTGTTGGCAAAACATAAGTTGAAATACAGAAATGCTAAAAATGGAATGTGTAGAGTAGTTATTAAAGAAAATAAACATAAATACTAACCAGAATCTGAGCCTAGAGTTAAATCAGTTGAGTAATGCAGTTGACTGTATAAATAGCTCTCAATATCACTATCCACTTCCTCGTCATCACTAAATGAATACACAATTATTTAAATCAGAGTTTTGAAATCATCTTAAACAATATTAAATAGACTGTTCCTACAGAACAATTAAAATTAGTTAGTCCTGATAGAACCATAATCCTACATCATAAGCTCAACTTAACTGCAGCTTACTATTTAGGAAAAATGTATCTACTCATTAAGCCTCAGTACTTTTAATCAAATCTTAGAAATTCCTAAAAGTTTATCTGTCTGACTATACTGTGAAATTTCCCCGTAATAGGGATTAGACACAGATCTTCTTACAAATTAGCTGTTAAGTATGAAAATGTATAAGTAAACATTAAACATCAATGTGGTGAGCTGTATGGGAAATTTAAACTTGATATCTTCTGACCAACTATAACTCATTTTTTAAATATACCAGTTGGTAATGTTAATAATCAGTATCACAGTTAGTTATGAAAAGGGTTAGTTTTTGTAGGGTTATGGTTACTCAAGGGTTTTGTAGGGATAGGGTTCTAAAGGGTTTTGTAGGGTTAGGGGGTGAGGGTTCTGAAGGGTTTTGTAGGGATCGTGTGTGCACTTTGCAATTATTTGGGTGTGAGCTATAGTTAGTTATTGTATGTAATTTACCACATATGCTCAAACATGCATACTTCGTAAGTGTTTTATGGGATTATTCAATAACTGGTATGCTTTGCAATATTTTTTATACTTTGCTATACTTTCCTATTCTTAACATTTGCTTTAATACTTAGGTGCTTTTGAAAGGTATATTTTAAGAGTATGCCAGATCTATTAAATTCTGCCAAAGATGGACAAGTGATGTGCTACCACTACATTCCTCTTTGATGGGCAAATAAAAATGGACAATGCCAAACTAAGCAACATTTGTTATTTCAAATTTCAGCCACATAGGATTCATTCAATCAATATATAAGAATCTGGTATTAATCACAGTAAAAAAATCCCACAAAAGAACCACAAATTTTAAGAAGCTCTACCATACAATTCTATCATTTTTTCAACAACTTAAATAAGAACCCAGCTTGTCTTTAAAATTCCCAGATTTGAAAAACAAAAGGGAAGAGCTTCTAAGTAGCCTATTTTTGTAAAGAGAGACTGTATAACGACTATTGATGAGTTTGATTGGTAGCAGATATATTTGCTACCTATATTAATATCCTCAAGGATTTAACAGCTATTGTTTTAAACCTTTTCATATCATACTAGTAGTGGCATTTAAAATACAAGATTGAGGATAAGGGTTGTTTTTAAGGTTCTTAAAATCTACTTTAAATTATTAAGTCCATAGATACTACAAAGCTTTGTAGTGTCTGCTATCCTTAATCATTTATTCATATTTTCTGTCTAACAACCTTCTATGTATGCATATGAAGTTAGTTTGTGCTGTAGCTTACAACATTTTAAAGCTTTTCAATTGAATCAATTTTACTGAATGCAGTTGAAAGATACTTCCATTTTCTGTGATCAAGATTCAAATTCAGATTCGCAACAATATTCAGATTTGATGATACCAAACAGGAAACTGTCCATCGCTTATCAGGAATGCAATATTTAGCCATACAAACCAATTTCCCCTCAACTAGAACTGTAAAGCTACATTTCGAGCATTTTTTGATAATTTTTGATCCAGGGGGTTTTCCAGGAAAGCTACTGTTATGATCAATTTTGGCACAGACTCAATCTGATCAAATCAAAACAATGTGAATTTTCAAACTCTAATTACAGTTGTTATTAGTTGTAAACCAATTTCCCCTCAACTAGGCATGTATAGCTAACTTTTGAATATTTATTGATAATTTTCAATATGGGATCCCAGGATATTGATTACCAGAATGCTAGTGGGATATTACATAAGTTGCACGTTTGGCAGGCAATAAGAGTAGCTATAGGTTTTTGTATAACAAACCTAGCTCATAACCTTTAACTAGAAGGCTCTTCATTTATTGCCATATTTTAGTTCTAGAAGTTTCTTAAAAGTTTCCATACATACTTTGAGACCCTTCATTTTTTAAGTCCCATAGGGACCAGAGGAAAACATAGGGGGTTCAAAACTTATTTTAAAGAGATATAGGGGGTCACAATAGCAGCCTTAAATTTCATATTACTATCACTAAACATACCGTATATACTCGCATATAAGCCAAGTTTAGAAGTATAAAATACAATGCTGAAATCAGGGGGTTGGCTTATATGCGCTTAAAACAAAATGAACACAAGGACAGATACTAATGTCAATTTTCCAGCAACACATTTTCATTGCTATCTGACTCTTTATTTGGTTGTGTGTCACCAGTGGTGAGCCGTAGCCAAGCTAGAGCTAATGATGAAGCCGATGTCATTGGTACATGGTTTGATTTCTTAAAAATAACATGCTCAAACAGAGGCAGTTGAAGAGGGAAATCAGAGGCAGCCAATTGGTAGGCAGTGCGTGGGAAGGGGGACGAGGGTCACGTGGCGTATAGAAGAACAGCAAACCAATGGGGTAAACATGAGCATGCGGCCACAGAATTTAAAAGTGTGCTGAAGTTTGATAATTTTAGTTGTAAAATTATTTCTGCAATACACCATGTCTGGAGAAAAAAAAACGTATGTCCTATACTGCTGACTTCAAGCTAAAAGTGATACAGGTTGCTGAAGAAACAAGCAACCTGGAGGCAGGAAGAAAGTTTGGTGTAGAAGAAAGCAATGTCAGACGATGGAGAACACTACGTTAGATTATAAACAGAAATGTTATAGTTTTTAGTGAATAAATAGAACAAAACAAAAAATTTTTTTCTTTATTCATATCAAGATGTATAATTTCTTCTATTTCTGTTAGTATGTAACATAAAAGTAAGCATTTTACATCTTTACAGTTTCTTCCAAAATTGCTATACTGCTTTCATGCTGTTGTTGGTCATAAATTGAAACTCTGAAAATATCAATAAATCTGGATCCATATGTCGTCATAAAACCGAATTACATTCATGGACATTGTGAAGTTCTTACTTTCTGTTCATGGATAAGCAATTAGTTGATAGTTTTGAATTACTAATAGCTGTAATCAGAGTTTGAAAATTCACAATGTTTGAGTACTGGTCAGCTCAAGACCATGCAAAGTTGGGCTAAAGAATATGGTTGCATTGTTTTGATTTGATCGGATTTAGTTCGTGCCGAATTGATCGGAACAGTAGTTTTCCTGGAAAACCCGCTGGATCGAAAATTATCAAAAAATGCTCGAAATGTAGCTTTACATTTCTAGTTGAGGGGAAACTTGTTTTTATGGCTAAATATTGCATTCCTGATAAGCGCTGGACAGTTTCCTGTTCGGTATCGTCGAATCTGAATATTGTTGCGAATCTCAATGTGAATCTTGTTCGCACGAAATGGAAGTTTGAAAGTTGCAACTGGCATTTCATGAATATCCTGTGGCTGCAAATGCGCACTTAAACAACAGTTATGTTTATTATGCATTGAATACTTAAAATGTAATAAAGCAGAATAAACTATAGGGCAATATTTGACTACAGCAATGTATCTACCTCGGGAAATTGAATGTGCCACCAACTTCCATCTTGAAATCCTGCTTGAAATTTTGAAATGAGACTTGAGAAAAGCCTTGAAATCGAGGCCATCCTCGACTTGTAAGGTAGTGACAAATCAAAATGTATACAAAGCAACTCTGTCTATATTAAAAAATTCAGCTATGAGTTTCCGTAAAAAGACACGACCAGTGATCGCTCTTTCTTCTTTATCAAGATCAAGGCAGATAAAAGGGAGCGAAAGTGATGAAAGTAGAGATAGTAAGGCGGAAGAAGCCTCGAAAATTGAAAATGGAAACAACGCAATCACAACGTGCGATAACAGTGAAGGGGGCGATGGTACTAAGGAAGTCAAGGATTTAAAGGGTAACCTGGAAGAAGTAGGTTGCAAAAGTTCGACTGATAGTGAAGGATCAAAAATAAATAGCAATGGGCCATTGAAGGTCATTCAAAGTAAACGATTTAAGAGATTTCGGCCTTCAGTATCAAGTAATTCGCGGTCAAAACTGGTAACTTTCAAGGAGGGTGAAGAGCATATTTTGCCATTGAAAGAGGAAAGTTCTTCATGTTTTGGGGATGGAGTTGAAAACAGTAGTGTTTTGGACATTAAATGTGATCACCCTACGACTAGCAAAGAAGAGGGCTCAGTTAGTAGATTGAATACAGATTCTGCTTTTACGAATGGCTATCCTATATTAGTTGATAATTTATCAAAATTAGATAGTAATGCTCATTCCTTTAGAACTGATGTAGATTCAGGGCAAGTACATGATGCAGGTTGCTCTCTACCAAGCAACTCTAGTTGTTCAGCAGTATTGCATGCTGACGAGAATCAGATGGGATTTGCTGTAACAGCATCAAGTATTACCAATAACGAATCTAGAGAGGAGGAGATGGAGCATACAAATACTTTTTCAATTGCCAAGGAGTCTGAAAGTGGTCCTAAGCCCATTGCTGAACCTTCCACAGAGCTGAGTGACAGAAATCCTAAATCATTTTCACCAAGCAACTGGACTAGGAAAAGAAAAATATCCCCATGTCTATCTAGAGCAGGGAGGAAATCAGATTCAAAAATTGATACAGGGTTTAGGAAATCAGATGAAATTCACAAAAATGATAAAATTGGCATTTTGGAACAGGGTCATCTGCACAAAGAAGATATTGCAAATTGCACTCTACTTACCAAGACAGAATCATCTGATATTCATTCTAGAATATCAGACCCAGGTGTGGCAAAGTTGCATGGAGGTTCATCATCTTTGTCAGAAAATGTTCCAAATACCAATTTTCATGATGCTTCCAACAGCATTGAATATGAAATCAAGGACAGGCTTCTTGCAAATCCAGATGAGGAAGAACTATATGTTGATGATACTACAAATGATGGGAATAGCTCCAATAGTACTGTCACCAGTCTTGATGTCTCTATAGAAAGCAATGAAATAGTTGGTAGAAAAAGTGATAGGTCAGAGCTGGAAATAAAAAAGTCAAAACGTGTAAGATTCAAGCCAAATATTGTAGCAAAATGTAGTAGATCTAGCTCAAAGACTTCTGGATATAATAGTTCCTTTAAAGAAGAACTTGGTACATCATTGGAGGGTCCTAATGAAGGAAAATCACCTCCAGTGCTGGAGAATCTTAATGTTGAGCATAAACTGACTCCATTTACTCAGCAAGCTGACCAGAATGGTACTTTTGTGACAGAATGGGGCAAAATAGAGAGCTCTTTGCCAATTGAGAATGAACGCAAAGGGACACTCTTACAAAACCCATATCAAAATGCTACTCATCTTGGGCGACATTCTGATACAGAAGATGGATCTCAGTCAGAAGGAGAAGGTATTCAGCACCACAAAAGAAAGTTTACTCCTTACCTGGGTCCAAAAGTGAGGCAAAGGAGGCGATCAGTAACGCTTTTTGAAGATGATGGTCATATGTCTGATAAAAGTCAGAAAGACTCAAATCCTGAGGTATTATATTTTCTAGTGTTTATTCTGAGCTCTCTCTCTCTCTCTCTCTCTGCTACACATTGACAGCAGGGTATATCTATGATCCTAACTAAGATCTTAGCACTTTATTTATAAAGATAGAGATTGGCTTTGAGTTTCCAAAGCAGGTTTACTTTTTTCAGTAAGCTACTTGTAATCCATTGGTAATCCATCCATTTAACTTCCCCCATTCTCTCAGTTTTTCCTTTGTCAGGGCATTGTTATAGGCCCTACAACCTTTCACCAACATTACTTACTAACAAAAAAAATTGGTAACATTAAGTTCTAAGTTTTTTCCTGCCATTAGCCAGCCTCACTTGGTAAAAAATTTATTTTTTCAAATATGTAACCACCTTTTTCTCACATAGATTACACTTTATCTTGTAGAGAAATACTGATAGAGAAACTTGCAATGGCTTGGAGAAAAATGTATGTATGCATTACAAACTTGATATTCTATGTTTCATAGATCAAATAGTAGGTGTGAGTGGCAACTATCATCTTTTCTGGTACATAATTCATGTGGCAGATATTTCCTGCAGTGCTTTCAAATGAAATTTATAGTTTCAGACCTTGAAGTGAGAGGTACTCAATTGAGAGCAAGGACCTCTACATTTGCCTTGCAAACTCTACTGGCTTGATTATTCAAGCTCCTCAAGTTGATATACAATTCAGAGAATTATTTTACCTGAATCTTCCTTGAATATCTATAAAACAATAAGTAAATATTCTTCCACTCTTTCCCTTGCTTTGGAAGTTCTTGTATGGAGTCCCATCTTTGATAGAAGTCATAGAAAAAATTTTTTTAAAGACACACTGCTTCATTTATTTACCTTTGTTAAAAAAGTATAAGCAATGTGGCGATGGAGTTCATTTTTATTTCAAGGAGTAGGTATGTTAGAATGTCACTTTCTACCCTAAAAGTGTTCTCATAGAGGTACATGCCACCACCCCCACCCCCCTAGCCAGTACACCGCTACTAAAACAATGTAGGAGCTTGATTGAGCATCTTGATGAATTGAGGAGCTTGATCAATCAAGTACCTAAAATTTGTTCATTTCAAGGCCTGTTATAGTTTGTTTGTTTTGTCAGATAACCTGCACTACCACATGACCTGCATCTATGTCCTAGTGATATCATTCACTGTCAACTTCAGAGGAAAAACCATAAAAATTTTTGCTTCAGTTTTATAATTGTCAAATTATTCCAGCATCTGCACATCCAGAGCTGAACATGCTCAACCATATAGAAAATGTGTGCAGAAGTGCAAAGAAAAGTTTAGAAGAGCAAACTGCATATGAATAGCTGTGTTTGCTTGAAATATTTGCTTCACCAAACTGTGTTTTCTATTTTAAATCCCATACATCATTCCACCCCCTTCTTTATTGATTTTCCAAAAGTTTTCCATACCTTCAATTGATTCTACCCTTTTGCCAATTATTTGCTACTCTAGAGTAGTTAGTGACAGTGGTGGTGCCACAAGGGGGCACTGGGGGACTTGCCTCCCCCCACTTCTCACCAAGATCAATTTTCTAATTCATCCAAATTTGATGAGAAAATGTTTTGGTTGGGGTGAGGGGCCTCTAGCAAGATTTACAATGAGTATGGCCGCCAAGTTATGTTGTAATTCTAGAGCATGGTATGCAAAGTCCCCCCAGTCTGTGATGGGTGGCACCACCCCTGTTCAGTGATTCAGAAGTAGCTTCATTACTACCAGATTATCTCAGCAACAGTTTCCTCACTTATAAGTAAGATACAAGCATGAAACATAAAACAAGCTATTTCAATTTAGAAATTTACTGACAGTCTACTTATCATCATCATCATCATCATCATCATGGTTTAGTGTCCCTAATTTCCCATTTACAGTGGGGCTGGATGGGTGATCACTGCCTTCCACAACTGGTGATCTTTTGTCATCCAGCAGGCTATTTAGATTCTGAAAATTACCAACAAGTTAAAATCACAATCCAAGCTTGTACCAACAAGCCAAAAGATTATTTACAGTTTCAGCAAAAATTGGGAACCTTACACCCTCATACTCCCTAATTTGGAATGCTCCTGGTAGCACGTAACCATAATTTTAACACCACGTTCTTTACAGGACACAAGTACAGAACATGTGTCACCTTCAAAGAAGCAGAAGCGAAAAAGAATTGTTATCAAAGAGCCAAAAGAAAAAATGACAATGTTTGATTATATCTATTACAATCCTAAAAGGTGTGAGAATTTTGTTTTTCTGCATAGCAATGAAATCAAATTATACATCAAAGTGGCATTTTTTAGCCTTTTGCACACTTCAGCTTGTCCTTTCTCCTATATAGTTGACTTTACCTTCTTTTCACTCTTGTTTCCTAACCAATATATTCTTTTGCCAGTTTTTTTTTTAACTATTTGAATGCTTTTTGGCTATTCATAATTTGAATGATTGTCCAAACAATATTTGAACATTTGAGTAAATGGAAACTGGATTTTAGTGCACTTTGTACACTAATATCCAAAGAAGATATGGTCTCCTTTCCCAGCTTAACTTCAAAAGTAGAATACATTTGCTAACATTTTCGACTGAAGTAGATCCTGTTTTAGATCAGATTGGCCTAGAATATTTAATCTTAGAAAAACAAATGTTTACTGTTAGTGCTCAGGGTTTTTTTTGAATGTGCAGCTCCACACAAAATGTGCAGCTCTAAAAAATATTGTGTAGTTCTAATGAAAAGACTGTGCAATTCAAAAGCTTACTATTTAGTTGCCCAAGGATGTAAGAAAGTAAATAGCAGTAAAAATGATAGATTTAGGTATGAAATGATGGGCAAAATATAACCAGAAATGGAATTTTTAGAGTTAGTAGCATATATCTATCCATTTTCACTAACAGCAGGCAGTTCAATACCATTTGCTGCCAGAATTTGAGTCTTCAGCACAGCTTTACCGGATTTTATGTGCAGCTCTAAATTTTTCTTAATGAATAACCATGTTAGTGCTACCAGTGGTTAATACTAGTTCCTATCTTCTGTAGCTCTGATACAAATGAAACTGAAAGTGGACAAGAGAAAAGGCAATGTAAGAGGTAGGTGTATTGCTGGCCATTTTCACAGCAAATGAGTTTATCACAAAATTGCAGGCATGCATGTAGTTAGAGTATATTTTTCATTACAGATAATACAGCTAGAATTATGCCTAGAAAGAGTTATATGATCATGGACATAGAAACCGGGGGCACAATGGGCACATGCCCCACACTGTTCTGAAAATTTGTAGAGTGCCCCTTTTCAGCTTACATAGTTGCCCTTTGCCCTTAATGCCCTTTTTGCTTGAGAGCATACCCGTGAATGCATGTGCCCCCAATTTTTGAATACTTTCTACATCCTTGCATATGATATGCTAGAAGTGTCGTTACCTCCCCCCCTTTAACAGAAAGGCTTGTTTAGGGTAGCCACGCCCTTGAACTTATTCAGCCCCAAATGATATATGTGGAGTTAGCATAATATGTTGATTTTCTATTTGAGAGATGTGCATTCCCATCTAACCTTCATAGACTTGGGAACCATAGGTATATGGCCCTGTACCCATGGTTCCCAAGTCTTTGAAAGTTAGATGGCAATGCCAGCTTCTCAGCATTCTAAAAAGACTGTTCCTTGAAGTGCATGAAGTAATCCTTATTTGGTTAGTGTTCCCCTCACAGTATGTGTCCCCAACTTTTATAGTGCTTTCTATGTTCTTGCCAAAGTTTGCAGACAAATGGGGCAATTTTGGTGTAATAGGGGCATGGAAACAGCTTTCAAAGTGGGGGGCCTATTTATGAAAAAGTTGGGGGCAAGGCCCCCCGGATTCCCAGCGTTGAGGCCTCTGTGAAAGACTTCACTGTATAAAGAGGATGTTTATTTTGGTATTCAAAGCAGTAGCTGAAAATTTTCTTCTCCAGGTCATGCGAAGAATCTACGGCACCTAGTGAATCAGAAATCGTGCTGGGCTCGGTTCATGGTGAAGACTCGAATTCACAAACTGCTCTTGGTTCTCATGGAGATGAAATGCAGGAGGAAGAAGATCTCGGTGAGAAAGAAGTGATCGCTCCGCAAATAAAAATTGGAGAAGATGGACAAATTGTTGTTGATGAAGAAAGGTACTCTTTTACTCTCTTTTCATTGGTCTCTCACATGAGTTTTCGTAGTGTGTATTTGCTATTTACACGGAATGTAGGTGTGATCAAATTGTTTGTGTGGTCAGTTTATTTGAGTGTAGTCAGTTTACAAGTACTTTTCACACTTTAGCAAATGAAACAAGCAATTGTTTTGCAGAAATTAGTTCAGAATTTTAGTCCTAGCTTACGACTTAGAGTTTCTTTGATAATTTATGACTTAAAGTTTCAAGCTAGAATACAGATTATATTTTCTCGCTTATGTTTGACAGTTTTATGATTTTTCTATTCTAAGCTTCTTGAGAATTGTGCTTCGTATACAACAGCTTCTGGCTGTTTAATTAATCAATATTTTATTGAACGTTGCAGCTCGCTAGTTTTAATCGATGCATTTTTTGAACGAAAACCGCGATATTTGTTTAGTCCTCCACACTGGGCGCTGCACATTTGAGAGTATCATACATGCACACACTTCTCTAATTTTTCTGCTATGTCTGTTTGCAGCTTGGTACTGAAGACAACAAGGTCCAAGATGAGCTTGGAAACAAGGTATCTTCTTCGATTACCAGGGCTATAGAGAGGGGGAAAGGGGTAAAACCCCAGGGCCTTAAGGGGCCTCATAACACCCAATGCTTCAAGATCTTGGGGGCCTCATAAAGTAAGCCAGCAATAATCTTCCTAATTTCAATTTCTAGATCTTGAAAATTCTTTGCTTGCTCCCCTCGCAGAGGGCCTCGTCTTTCTCTTTTGACTCTGAATTCTTGACACGGCCCTTTTGACTAGTCTACCAACAAATATAAAAATGAATCCTTGCGTAGAAGAGAAATGTAACTTCTTTTTTTTTGCGAAGTGAAGTCCTTGCATTACTAAATTGTGTACGGACAATATTTTGCTTTGCTGAAAGAAAAAGTTGCTACCTAGTAATGTCTACAGACATTTGAACAAAGTAGTAAATGTTTGTGGTCTTTCTTTTTCCAAAAAAAACTGTATTGTGTGCTTGCTATCCATCGCTGCATATATAGTGGTCGCTACGTCTTGATTGCCAAGTTTTTTGTGAACTCTTTGGGACCGAACAGTTGGGGGTATCATAAGGAGAGGGGCTAGCATTTTTGCTAAAAGGGCATAAATCTTGGGCTTGTTAATAGATGGGTGGTCAATGTTCATTAACCTCACGGGGGTTCAAATATTTCAAAATTATTGCATTTAGTTGGGAACATTGTATAAGCATAAAGTATATAGTTTGTTTTGATTTCCTTACTTCCTCATATTGATATGCATTCACAAAGCCAATGTATTTTATTTACGTATCCTTGTTAAAGCTTTGAAATCTTTAGATTAGTAAAATAGGAAAGGGGTTGGATTTCCTTCAGCATTCCTTAGTTGGGGAATATTTAACAGATGGAAATAGGGGGGAAAGTTTTAAGAAATTGCAGTCGGGGCCTCCCTACCATTCGGTGCCAAAGAGTAGTTGAATTGCGTTGTTCTTTCAGTGAGATTGTATACACGGATGGTTTCGACCCTTACCAACGGAAACAAGGACCTAGAAAGAAGAAACGATGGACGATTGAAGGTACGAATGTCTTCACTTTGCATCAAATCCGTTTCATATCCGAAAACTAGTGTATCACGTAGAGAGGTGGAGAAGCTCTTTTGGTAGATAAGTATTCATCGTATCTAACGCACAATGAGCTTTATCCCATCAAATCCAAGAAGTATCAGCTGTGTGATGCTTCAAATGAAGGCTAGCAAACGCAATGAAAATAGAAAGTATTTGAGCTAACAACAAACAATCTGTAGTTATGGAATATGTTTCTCGTTAATGAATAATCTCAGATTGCTTTTATTCATAGTTGTATGAAATCGTGTCGCAGCGCTTAGAAGCTGCTCATGAGTTCAAGTTCTTTTGGCCTGTTTTAAATACCTTGATCTGCAACAATCTCTGCTTTCTTTGTTCATAGTTAAATCTATTTTATGAATTGCATTCAATTTCTAAATCAATTTTAATATCTTGCTGAGAATCAGTCAATACTTTACTATTATCCAAAACCCATTTTAGAGACACTTAAATTCTACAGTGTGTTGAGCTCAATTGGAACTGACTTCAGTCTTATGATGAAGTACTTTCCTGGCTGCCCAAGAAAAGTTTTAAAGGTGAATATTATGTGTAAAATTACTTTCTTTAGATCTTAATCTGGGAATCTATATGATTATCTTTTCAGTGTAATATATATCTACTATACTATACTATGCTATATTATGGTTATTCGATTTCTTAATTATTTCGTTTTCTTAACTATTTCGTATTAGTTTTCGTAACTATTTCGTTTATAGCCAACGTTAAGTAAATGTATTATAATTTTCTTTTTTTCTTGTTCTTTTTTCCTTTTTCTTTTTTTCACATTTATACATAGATATGTATTACATATACTATTTTTTATCATCCAATGTGAAACAGCCAATGTTATACTGCCTAATTTTAGTGAGGTATAGTATTGTAGAGTAGATGCTATCATTGAATGAGCAATGTTTGAAAAAGAACAAAAAAATTATTATTCTTTTTAATTTTCACTTACCTTCATGGCTGTAGGAGGATTTTAAAGGAACTGTAAATTTTCTCCCTAAGAAAAAAATAGAATTGTGGAGAAGGCAAAAATTTGCTGTTGCTCTTTCAGAAAAATTTCTCGAATGAAGTGTGTTAAAGGTTAATTTAGGATGTTGCAACCCCTTGGGCCAGCCTCCTTTTCCTATGCTTATCTTGATATCTGCTGAGTGTTATCTCTTGAAATAGTAGAAATAAAGCTCTCTTTCACAACTCCTGCTTTTCAACTATGCATTTTGGAGTTTCTTGATAATTTCTTGTTGCAATTTCTGCTAATATTAGCTTGTTCAAAATATCTTTGTTATGGCCGAATTAGGCGCTATAATCTGATACGATATTGAGCAGATTTTGCATCATTTGCATATAAATAACGACATCTTTTTATCCCTTAATATATAGTAGCTGTTCATTATCAGATTGGATTACACGCGAATATCTAACGTGTGTAGCAGGGCCTTTACACGCAAGTTGGTTTTATACGCACGCAACGCCATAAGTTGTACAGTTGATGCAACATCCACAATTTTCAAGTTTCAAGCTACAGTATGAAGCATGTGTGTGATAGTCTTTAATTTGGTTTCGCTATATACAAGTGCGTTTTAACTGATATTATTTTTTCTCAGAGGATGTAAATTTGTCTTCATTTTAGAAAAAGTTCAAAAATGAAGAAAAGTTTAACGGAGATTTGATTGATCGAGCTCTAAGTAAGTTTACCACAGTAAGCATTATGTAGTAAAGAAAACCTCCCACTATTGATTTGGTATTTTTGACAACTGTTATCAGCCCCAATTTTGTCTTGAAAACTTAGTGGTATAATACACACTACTATACTATACTATACTATACTATACTATACTATACTATACTATACTATACTATACTATACTATACTATACTATGCTAAACTATACTATACTATGCTATACTATACTATGCTATACTATACTATACTATACTATACTATACTATGCTATGCTATACTATACTATACTATACTATGCTATACTATACTATGCTATACTATACTATACTATACTATACTAAACTATACTATACTATACTATACTATGCTATACTATAATATGCTATACTATATTAAACTATACTATACTATGCTATACTATACTATACTATACTATGCTATACTATACTATACTATACTAAACTATACTATACTATACTATACTATACTATGCTATACTATAATATGCTATACTATATTAAACTATGCTATACTATACTATACTATGCTATACTATGCTATGCTATGCTATGCTATACTATACTATACTATGCTATACTATAATATGCTATACTATATTAAACTATACTATACTATGCTATACTATGCCATACTATACTGTACTATACTATACTATATTATGCTATATTAGTTTCCCTTATTAGTTACATAAATACCAATCTATTTCATTTTTGACAAATAGAAACTACTAGACTGTACTAGAAAAAACTAAAGATGAGCTAAGAATTTACAAATCAGAACTTTGTAGGGCATTTACATTCACAGTTTTTACCACTCAGGGTTCTGATTTGAGCTATAGTACAATTCGAAACATATCGATCGTTTTATGGCCATTTTTATTAACCTTTTATGTTGAATGATTGCAACGAAACCCTTTTTTGGACTCAAGCTATTGTGATAAGATTTCAGATGTCAGAAAGGTGGGGGTGTCTAAAGACTATGCTCGACAAAGGTGGAGGGGGTGTCAGAGATTGTGAATCTTTTAGACGTCATAAATATATGAATCCCTGTTATGAATTTCATTTGATTATTATCATAGAGAACATGCTTCCAATGAACGATGCTTTACTTGAAGAACTCCAGAATGCAACAGAGGACACAAAGTCAAAAAAACTCCTGGCATCATCAAGCGCTGATAATCAGCGGAGAAATCGAGCAAGTGGTCAAATACAACTTGCCAATGTCCGGATTCAAAACTCTCTAGCTAGGGAGGAGGCGATTGTACAAGAGGAAATATTTACAATGGAAGTGGCGGATAATGTTACTATTCAGGCCTAAGAACTTTTTTCGCTCTCCCAATGTTTCTGGCCTAGCCTTACTGTCTCTACCTTATTGCTGCCGCGTCTCGTATATCTTCATGTATCGCCTATGCTACTAGAAAGCATCCATTACGTAGAAAGGTAGTAGCTCTAGTCTTCCTTCTGTCGAAAGGAAGGGTGGTTTTTGTAAATTGCATAAATTATGAGACCTGGTTTCAACAATGTTGATGAAAAAACGAACAACGAAAGAATATCATCAATTTAGGCCCCATTCACACTATACCGGATTCATCACATATCGGATTACTTCCTATATCAGATAGGCCTTTCACCCACACTATACCGGATTAATCCGATATGCTCCGTATCGCTTTTGCGGAGTGAAATCACTCCGCTGTGAAAGTGGTTTGTATCGGATTACTTTCGATAACGGATCACTTTTGACCTACTGTGAATGCATGAATCCAATACATCGTCGCTCCGGCAGCTCTCTTTGAGCTGCAGTCAGCTTTGTTTTCGAGCTTCAATCAATTTTCAGGCAGTGACAGTTCCCATGAAAAGTTCCTCTAAACAAAAAGCTTAGTGACGTGAATGAAGCGGAGCGGAGAAGTGTGAACAATGTAAAATTTTGATATCAGATTGAGTCAAGAACGTGGTACAAGATGAATCCGATATAGTGTGATTGGGGCCTTAGTAAAGATAGGACGTGCATTATTAGCGCTGCATTGTAAAGTTTGTGACATGTTAATTTAATTATCAACTGGCAGAAAGTGGGGACCTACTAGGACATGTTGGTCAATTTGGTTTTCCTTCACGGATGCATGTTTAGTTTCTATTAAATACGAATGCTATTTATCAGTCTTAACTTTAAGCGTTTGTCATAAAAATGAGATCTTAAATAATTGAAGTAAGCCTATCCCAAAGCTATAAGTAGTGAGCGAGGTTGGTTGTGAATTACACGTATTCGTTTTTCATTAAAATGTAAATATAATTTAGACTTCGCATATCTTTTATGATAATCTTAGTCTGAAGTTATTTATTTTCGTCTAAATTTCTTAAAAAGCTCTTTTGTTGACAAGAAGAACTGAAAAGAATTTCATTGACAGTATGGCCCCCCTCTGAAACTGTTTACCAAGAGGCAATCCTCGACAGATGCAACGTAGATTTGATAAAGCAATTCTTAACTCAGAAAATACAGAACATACTGTGAGAAGTGAGGGATGGTATCAAAGTAGTCTTCCTCTGAATGAAATTCAGGTAGCTGCTTCAAGAATGCCATGAAACTCTGATTCATTTTGCATGAGCTACTCAGCGTGGATTTGCACGTAATTGTTTCATCGATAATATACAAAAATCTCCTGGGGGTATGAGAATGTGGATGACGTTACACGTTTATTATTATTAACAATTTCTTTCATGTTGGCTAATGTATACAAATATAGCTAACGAGCTAATTAACGCCAACAAAGTAAAAAAGAAAAGTTATTACACAGATTCTTTAAAAGAAAAGAAACTATAAAAACTCCATTGATAAAAATTTTGCACAATCTGCAGATGCAAGTACCTCCTTTCCATGATTCTATTTTCTGTTTGAAATTAGTTAGCGTGCCGAGTCCTTAATCTCATCCGGTAATGAGGCCCATAGATGGTGACCTGTGTACTGAATATTTTCAATTCCATATTTTGCTGTCCTGACATTCGGCAATTGCAAATGATTTTTGCTTCTCAAATCATATTCGACATCTCTCTCAGTATATATGTTTTTCATAAATTTTGGATTTAGATAATTTTTTGTTTTGAAAATTTTAACCGTTAGCAACTGCAGATTGTGCTGGTAAATGGTCACATGTTTTTCTTTTATTTGTTTTAGCTTTAGTTCATTGCCTTTGCATACTAGCCGTTGTGCTTTTTCAAGAGCACGATTTAGTTTTGCATTAGTTGCCCTATTGCTAAACATCCATACCAGTGGGCAATAGTTAAATTGTGAACTAATGAAAGAATTCATTAAAATTTCTAATTTAACGGAATCAATATAATTTGATAAGTGTGCAAGTGCATGAATCTTTTGATTAGCCTTTCTACATAAGTCCTCAATATACTTTTTGAAATTTAAGTTCTTGTCGAAAGTTATTCTAGGTAACTTTTCAGCCACTTTCCTTAATTTCTGAATTTCCAGTTTTGATTGTTACTTCTGTGTTTTTATCCCCAAATACCATAAGATGACATTTTTCATCATTGAGTTTCAAGATATTATCAGAAAACCATTTTATAATCACAGAGCAGTCAACTTGTAATTGCCGGATAACAATTCCGAGGTCTGAATGGCTTGCAAATACAGTATCATCAGCATAGTTGCAAATATTTGTGTGATTTGCAACCAGAAAATGTCATTGATAGATATATTATATAGCAAATAGCAAAGGCCCTAGAACCTATCCTTGTGGCACTCCTATTTATATTTCCTCCCAATTGCTATGGGAGCTGTTAATCTTTACTCTCTGTTTTCTATTTGAGGAGTAGCTTCTTATGAGCTGAAGAGTATCCGAATTTAGTTCAAAGGAATTCAACTTTGCTAACAGAGACCATGGTTTACACAAACATTGATTCAAAAAACGGAATATTGTCATCTCACAAAGGGTGAAGAATTATGACAATTGTAGCTATTGTATGTTCCAGAAAAGCATTGTTTTGTGCATTTAAACCAAGAAAAGACATTGCACTCAGTCCACTATAGAAACTTAATTGAATAATCTTTGCTTACCAAATTAATTGGTACTTGCAAGGAATTGCTCAAATTTGACAGACTCTTTCTTGAATAAAGTTTATAGGAATAATACGGCACAGAATCGTTGAAATTTAAGAATAATGAAGTTAGGCATCAGCTAAGATTTAAATATATTCATTTTCAGGTGAAGTTGCAACTTTGCACTTAAGAATAATTTACGAATAATCTATGACGCAAGCCAAACAAATATAACAATATTTAGGCACAGAAAATTTAAGAATGTCGAGAATTTAAGAGTATAAGAGTGTCAGGTGACCTTATAAAAAGGAAAGAGTGTATTTGAATAGACTTTGCATACCAAATAATGTGGTATTTGTAAGAAATAGCACAGATTTGATAGCAGCAAGGTATTACATTGCCATCGTGTTTTCATAATTTCGTGGTGGTACGTACATTTAAATCGAGCAGGGTGGCCAACAAACCTGGAAGACCCTGAAAAACACTTGATTTTGTTTGTCCCTGGAGAAATACCCTGGAAAGCCCTGAAATTAAAACCGACCCCTGAAAAATTATGTTATGAAGCAGCTTTCGACGCATCAATTTTTGGCCTTGCAGTGCTGTTGCATTTTTTATTCCTGTAGCGTAGGGGAGGAGGATCTATGAGGTTATTGGTGGGTAAAAACAGCATATCATTTGTCATGTGGTAAGCAGCCCCTTTTTCCAACAACGGACAACAAATTTCAAGTAAAACGCAGAATGAAAGGTAGATGGGTATAGCAAAAGATCTATTTGTGATAATCATATTTTTCGACGAAAGCATAGTCAAAATACCCTGGAAAACCACTTAAATTTGGCAGAAAATCCCCTGGAAAACCCTGGAAAAGAATTTCATTTCACTGTTGGCCACCTTGATGAGTGAATGGAATTAACGTTAGGGTACGAGCCTACTTTTATGCAGTAGGCCAATGGTTCGAGGTACACTTCGGGCCGTAGAATACAGTAGAAATCCGCATAAAAGTACCTAGGTTTTCCTGGATAGGTTCTTAGTGGATTGGTATCCTCAATTCCAGCCTGTAAGGTTTTTAACAAGGTTCTTAAATACACCACATGCTTCGCATGCATTTACACTGTTTTCAGCACAACAATTATTGATGATTCTTGAGAACACATCAAAGTCAGAATTCTTGCATATCACTCTTATCGTATGCTGTGCAATTTGAAAAGCGCAGACAGCCTATGACAATTGCTACTCACGAACTTTTAAATCAACAGCATTAAATCCGTTACATAAGAACCATCCCCATCTCAGCCTCTTTGCTGTTCTTATTTAGAGGGTTCAAACAATGAAATTTTAGCCTCAAGGTTCTTATCAAAACAGGTTCTTTTATGTGGATTACTACTGTAGTAATTGTGCACTTTCAATAGAGCTATGATTGGAGTCCTGGTGGAAAGGCAGTGAGGAAAGTAGCTACCATACTCATCTGCTGATGGCCTGGCATAGATTTCCTCCCTTATAGGCACTTGTCCTACGTTTGAAAGTTGTGGGGCTCTACCCATGTCTTTGTAAATATGTAATACACTGTGAGAAATTGTAGATCATAACAACCCCTTCCTCCTTGGTTCCTATGTCAAAATGATAAAAGAACAGCAAGACAAAAATAAACGGTGGGTAGGACATTTTGAAAAAATTTTTCACTCGTGGGGCAAAATATTATAAATAAGACAAAGGCAAAAGGGTCGCTGAATCAAAATATACGGGCACTGAAGTGGTGGGCAAACACGTTTCACTGGTAGGGTAATGAAGGGGGCTGGTGGGGGAATTTCCCCATCACTTTGTATTTTAAAATGCCCTGATGGTGAGAGTGCATGTCGAAATTGTTCTTTACCATGATTTCACCCAATAAATTATTTCCCTTGCATGGGGGCAAAAACAGTACGCTAATTCGCAAAGAAACACTGTAATTCCAAAAAAGAAAATCATATGCCAAAATTCATGCAGTGCATGCTAAAAGGGCTTCTTAACTGTAAGTGGCTGACTAGCTTTTGTAACCAAACTCATCAGATGCTAACCTGGTCCACTGATAAGGTCAAATCAAGCAAGAAATATTGCGAGGAAATAACTCAATTTAATTCATATGCGCATGCTAATATAAGCATGCAAGTCATAAAATTACTAGAAATAAGTTTCTCAAAATAAGGAGCAATTCATTTATCGTATGTAAATACGTAAAAGACATGAGCATTATATAAGGCCTGGAAAACCTTAGCGTCCGAGAGGCGGCCTACTTCTCCAAAAAATCATCGTACTATTAAATAAAAGACTGTGATTTACCAGTATATTTACTTAGATGACCGAAAACGCAAAATAATGGCCTGTTCATATGAGTCCGCATAGCGGGCCAGCTCACTTAGCGGGACAAATTTTATGTTCTGTTCATATGAGCCCGTCTACTAGGATAGCAACTGTAACTTGAGAGCTTGAGCATTATTCGCATGTCAGCTAGCACGTTTGGAGTCGCTTTAAATACTTTTTTACCCCGCATACCAGGATCTCGACAGAGCTCATCCGAGATCTCACTTAGCAGGCTATCCCGCTTTCTCATATGAACAGAAAGCACATTTTGTATCGGAATTGAGGGTTAGACAAGATCTCGCTAAGTGAGCTGCCTCGGTTAGTGGGCTCATACGAACAGGCCCTTAGAGCAGCGGTCAGTAGTGGACGGGCCTAATCAAATTAATGTTCGTACTTTCTCGTAAATGAGCGAGGTAGCATAGTGGTTAGAGCGCATGCCTCCCATGCGGAAGGTCTACGGTTCGAGCCCGACTCGATGCCCTGACTGAACGCTCGCTCACTGCCCACCCAGCAGCAAATGGTTACCCGGTGGCAACACTGGGGAGGTAAAGGCAGCGAGGAAAGGAACTGGCCACCCTACCTCACATGCTGATGGCTCAGCATAAGTTTCCTCTCTAACAGGCACTCCCCTACGTACGAAAGTATACGGGACTACCTTTACTTTTTACTTTCTCGTAAAAGAGCTGTACTTTCAAGGGATCAAAACTGTATGTACTAAAAATGAATAATGTATCTTTAAAGCATTTCGCAAATAATCACATATATTTTTGAATAAGAGAGCGAGTAAATATATACATTTAAAAGCATCTTATTGTTCAAATTATCTAATACTCTTAATTCAATAACACTTCTAGCTAAATACTAATTTTTTTATATGGTCAAACCAAATACCAATACAGAACAAAGGTTAATGTTTAAATCACAATTAAAATGCTTCATCTAGCTTTCTATACCTCTATTCATTTGGTTAAATATTCTCTCAGTACAATATATTTTCCTAGTTTAGGGAAAGAGACATCTTTCTCATGATTTCACAGCAACTGGAAAGAAATGGCTAAAACTTAAACGAAAATTATACGGTGAGCCACCTAAGCATCAAAACGATTATCTGGTCGGTATTTCGTCAGAATGACTAATTTGGTAGATAACTTCATACCGCTATATCACTAGAAAAGAAGCAATCTCAGTATCTATCAAAAAATTAAATGTAAACTTGATCGTAGTCCATTAACATGAAACTTATTTCAACTGTACAATACTTTATCCACCACAACACATCAGGACTCAAAATTAAGTATCTTAGAATTGCAAGGATAACTGAAATCATCTGGTTTCAAGAAACGTTGTTGTTTTGCTTCTTGTTTTGAGATAGTTGGCCTAATTAGTATACCCTACAGCGTTCTTATAGATCTGGGGTCAAAGCTAACTGTGTTTCTTACTGTATAGTAAAGATTTTAAGTGCTAGAGTAGTTTCTGGTACAAGTGAATGTGCACTTGGAAAGCCAAATAACCTACCTATTAATCAGCATGTTACAAAAAGGCTCTTCTGGGAAGGAAAATGCCATTGAGTAAGTCCTGGGCAGTGGTGATTTCTAGGGGGGCTCAGGGGGCGGAGCCCCCCTTGTTAAAATTGTTGTTCATATTGGGGGCTCAGCCCCCAAATATTTGTATAAATCTTGCTTTTCAAAGCGCATTGACCTTGCTTCCAATGTTTTGTATGGTATTGCTATGATGAATTTCCTCACTGCTATATGGCTATTGAGATCTTTGTAGATGTTTGTTATATTATATCACAATTAGGCTTAGGTATCATGTCTCTATCTTCAAAAATATGGGTGTGGCTGCAAATGGGCCACACCCACTTTCTGACATTGCTCCTAGTGCCCCCTTATTAACATTTTTAGAAATCACCCCTGGTACTGCGCACAACACTAAACTATTTAATAGCAAAATGAAGTGCAAAAACTCAAATCAGTCAAAGCAGCCAAAAAAATACAAACATCCAGCCGAATTCAGATTCGAATTCGAATTCGATCCGCTTCTCTAAGAGCCCTAATAAACAGAGGAGATTAGCACTCTGGCAGATACAAGAACTGGAAATCAACGTCCGATGCCACATGACTATGTAGCCTCATTTGTCCAAAGCCATGATATGATAGCCTTGGTTCCATATTTTACACAGTACCTCCTCCGTGTAATAGTCTAAAATTTCAAACATATTTTAGTGCCAATGCTCAGGTGAACTACGCTCAATCTGTGAGTTTAGTCGTTTTGCGATGTCAGAAGGAGTAGAATTTTACGAAACAAGTTCTCCTTCGGCTGTAGCAAACTCAGGCTATGTTAAATATGGAACATATGCAGCCAGATGGCTTGAGCTTCCAGCAATATGACTCATATGCGATCCTTAATGTTGAATTTTCATTTTCGAGCAGGCTGACACGTGCTAACTCCACCTACGTCTTTGACCACATCCCTATCTTCGAATGATAGTAATGATAGAACTTTGGCACCCTCAGTCTTTCAACTTCGAGGTTATTTGACAATATCCTACGAATAAAAACAAAACGTTGCGACTTTCAAAAGGATTCTTGAGGCCTGATGCAGCAAGAAGTGCGTGCTAAGAGAATCTATCAGAGATGCAACGGGCCTGGAAAATGCGAGTCTATGCGTTGTCACATAAAAATTTGGCATCAATCTCAATATGCTTGTTAATTTGAATTTATAATTAAAAAATCAAAATTCACTAAAGATTGCCTGTCGGTCTTCTTGCACATCTCTCTACAAGCAAGCTCTTAACCTAATAATCTCAGTAAGCAAACAAAGATTATGTGTACATACCTATCAAGCATTTCCCAATCTTCGCCGCCCCATTTTGTTTTGAATTCTTTTGTATTCATACCACCAGCCTTGTCAAAATCAGATTTACAAATTGCGAATAGTCCATAGCCTTGTAGCTCCCAAAGACCTATAAAATGATAAAAATATAACAAAATCAGGCGATCGCTTAAGCTTTCTCTGCGAAATGTTTAGAATTAAACTTGTTCTTAAGGCCAGGAAGGCATAAGCAAATTAGCGAAAATATCATTCTGTTTATACTTAAGACGAGCAAAGGGCAAAGCATGGTATACTCTGCCTGCAGTATTACACAAAGCATATCCGCATTACTGTAGACAAATACTTACCTATGATTTGCTCCATAATGCCTGTTTACCATCCTAGGCTATGAAAGTTGAGTTACGGAACAGAAACTATCAAATATAGAGGGCAAAGTCTTTGGGTAACACTACCTCAGCACATAAGGAATACCTAATCTACTAATGAGTTTGAGAATCATATCAAAAATTGGAATAGCGCTGACTGCACATGCAGATCACGTAGAGTAGTTGTGCCACAATTAGGATTCCTGTGATGCGATTTTCTTCAGGATTCAGATAACTATTACAGACATACAGTATATCTTGAAACCATCTTTCTACGTGTATACCTATCTAATCTGTAATTCTTAGTTCTTGTACTTAGTGTTATTTACTCTGTATTTATATTAAGAAGTTGGCTTATTAGCTTACTATAAATAAATAAATTATAAATTTTGTTATTTCTAATGCCAGACACAAACAGTGATGCAGTAATATCCAGAACCGTTTCAAGTTTATTTTCTATTAACAAAGGTATGTCCTATGATTCATTGACTCTTAAACCATATAGGACAGTGGAAATATATGATGTATGTCCTATGATTCATGGACTCTTAAACCATATAGGACAGTGGAAATATATGATGTATGTCCTATGATTCATGGACTCTTAAACCATATAGGACAGTGGAAATATATGATGTATGTCGTACGATTCACTGACTCTTAAACCATATAGGACAGTGGAAATATATGATGTATGTCCTATGATTCATTGA
>WIPJ01001923.1:99838-118326 GCA_018155075.1 Cassiopea andromeda
ATATCACGTAGAATAAGGGAAATAGGAGGGCAGGGGTGAAGTCCCCGAAAATCTTTTTGCAACCATGCCTTTTCCATGTTAGAGAAACGCTCTTTATGTGTAGAGAGGACACTACAAAAAGTGTACTTTCGTTCTTTTGCTGAAAAGGGCAGGGTTCTAGACTCCCAGGAACCCTCCCCTTGTTCCGCGCCTGATGAGATATCATCAGCATCCTGCATGAAAAGGTCAAGTCAAAGAAGGTTATCTGCGATGAGATAAATTGGCGACAAAACAAGAAATCAAGCGTTAGAGCACAGCCTGTTCGGATAAAGAAGGATTTAACAGAAACATCATGAATTATGCATACGAAGATAACATTAAATAATAGAATTAACATAAATATTGAATTGAATTAGGCAAGGGGTTGGCAGCCTTTAGGAATGCGGATCACATCCGTCAAGCCCTCTGCTGAGGCGAGCCTAAGGTAAAAATCCATCGACAATTGTATGATGATAGCAATAATAAAAGTTCTATAGAATTTCTAACTATCTAACTATCTAACTATTTCTAACTATAAATGCGGACGGGGCCTATGACTTTATCTCCTCACGGCCTACGAAAATTCCGGTCGTGCACCGTAGGTTGCCCGCCTCTGCATTTGGCCTAGGTAAGGAAAGAATGAAGGACTAACCCCTCGAATTAAAATAGACACTGCACAGCATGTTCCACAGCTAACAACTGCATATGGCTGACATCCTTTGTCATTCGTTTTCCTCATTAGATTCTAAGAATTCGTACTGTGTCAGGTGTCAGGTGCCAGTAGCGGCTATTGTGGGGGGCAAGAAGAGTAAAGTGCCCCCAAAGTGTCAGCGGATCGGTAAATTCGCTGGCTAGATACATGTTTTTTTCATAGGAAAACCACCTGTTTGGCCGAGTCTAAATATTCGGGAAACTCAACATCGCTGCCCCCCCTGATATTTTTTTAACAACAACCATTGCCAGGTGCTTCATATACTGCAAAACAAAGAATGTTGAGCCGCTGCATTCACTGCCAAATAGCTTCCACAATTGAATTAAATAAAGATATCAGAAATATTACATAATCCTATTTTGCTTTTAATAACCTGCTTTCCGACGCTTCTGTCGTAATGCAATAATTGAACGCAATTAAAAATGCTCTTCTTCAATATAATCAGAAATAACGCTTTTCCTATTTTCTACGTAGCGTCCACAGATATCATTGCACTGGCAATGACATAGATTCCCAAACTTTTTTACATCAAAAAAGAACTTAAAACAGAAGAAATTAGTCGCTTTCAATCGCTTTTAGGACAAACCCTGCGCAATCGCTCATGATAATGGACTAACACTCAAATCGAATTTACCAAGAGAAGATTATTTTATCAGGTAGACAAAGTCTATCAAATCTCTTTTGTCTGGAACGAAAGACAAACAAGTTCTCGCTTTTGTCTCAAATGTGCATGAATGGCTCTCTCTAACTATGCTCTCACCTAGTACTTCTCAATAATTTTTGCAAGGCCCCCCAATGGAAAGCGAAAACATTTCGCGCGCCCCACTCGCTATAAGACCATTGAATATAAAATTTCTATATGTATGCCTGTTCCCGCGTCTTATATGCGCCCCCTCTAGCGTTGCATCTCACCCCCCTTGAGGGGCGCGCACCACTATTTGACAGACGCTGCTTTAACCGCTGTACATTTGCATATCAAAGGTAGTTAAAGAAGGAAAACTGATGAAATCTAGAATATTTCCAAGGAGGGTATCAATTGATCAATTACTTTCGAATTGCGTGTTCTCTATTACAAACGTATCGTTAAAGGTGCAGTGAAGTGAAATTTTTTTATTGCTTCAAAATAGCCAAATATGTGTCCAGAATCATGCCCTCATTGGTCTTCTTCTCATTTGCAACAGTTTTCTTGCAAAAATAGGGGTTTTATTGCTACCGGAAGTAGGAAAACTTCACCCCTGAAACAACATCAACTTAAAAAATATCTTTGTTCAATTTTCATAATTTTGACTTCACTGCGCCTTTAAGAAGCATTAGGCTGAAATTAGGCAAAAATTAAGAAACAATTAAGAAACACTGGAAGGCTGATTTCACATAATAGCTTAAAAATATTTTTACAATAAAACTTTTGATCAAACTAGGAACAAAATAGAAAGAACATCCAGTAAATGCTTCACGAAACTCGAACATGCTATTTCTTGTATCACAGTTGGCTAATCTGAGTTGCTATTGCTAATGGAAGTCTCAAGAGGCAGAAAGTTTGTTTCTTATAAAAATACGTGTAAACACTTCGAGGGAGAAGTCATGCGCTAATAATCAGGCACAAAACGTGCAGCTGCAACAAAAGCACATAAACTCAAATCTATAGCCGAAAGATAAGCACATTTGTTGTAACAATAACGTCTACATGCATATAATCAGGGGGTGTTGTGGCCGCGCTGGACACCGGGAGGATTTCCAGTCTACAAAAAATGGGATCCCACATCATTGTTTTTACTTTGCCCTATTCCTGAGGCAGTGGCGTAACCGGCGTCGTAGGTGGGTGTAAGGTCAGTTCCTAAGGGCTCTCAACCTTCGAGGCACTAAGGGGGCCCCTCATAGAATTTTCAAAAGATAAGCCTTTTTGTATTATTTGATGCGGAAATTAGATGACGCCCCAATTTTACTGAATTCCTAAGGGCCCTAGTGTCTTCAATACGCCACAGTCTTGACGCTACAAAGCCCCTCCGTGCAATCATAACCAACCATAGGAGCACAAATGACGTAGGACACACTACTACAGCTGCCAGCATTATACTACAATCCTGGACAAAAATTATGAGACAGAGTCATGCTTTCGCAAAAGTGTGCATTTTTCACATATCCACCCTCCCCCTCACTCAATATTCACCAAATGGCATGGAGTTGTTTCTCTATCACTTAACATTGATCTAAGGGGGAAAGGGGGCTACGTTACTCTTTTGCTACGTTGAAGTTGAGGGTTTATTTGCTCTACCTGCATTTTTCTTTGTCTCAATATATGTTGTCCAAAACTGTAGTGGGCATCACAGATAAGAAAAGTTCAAACCCAGGAAGCTGCAACGGGGTATTTTATCTTTAAAAACGTGTAAAGTGAGGGAACGTGCTTACCATACGCCCGTTTCTTACTTCATTCAAGCTTGGCTGGCTACCAACTAGCATTAGAAAGAGGGCATGATCTACGGGTGTGGCACCATAGACATAACTTCAATATATTTTGGAGAGGTTTCAGAGACTTTCCCTTCGAAAATGAGATCTGAAATCAGCCAGTTGGCTACACTGTTTTCTGTTACCTAATTTTAGTAACAGAAGTTAATCAAATGGTTCTGGGCCCAGTAACCTGCTCTGCAAACATACATTGCACTGACGTTTCTCCCCTGCAAAGTTGGGGGTGACTCACTCCCCATACCCCCATTAAAGTTCGTCCCTGCACCAGTGTCATACACATCAACTTTAGCTGCCCTAGAACTAAAAATTCAAGCCTGCTGCCAAGTTGTCTCTCTTGCTACAAGAAAATAACAACCATTCACCAGATGGAATTTGTTTTCTCAACTTTACCTACGTTGCCCCCAATTCCTTGGGGCTTGGTGGGTACCTCTAAGGGGACTTTAGTTCTGGCACGAGCATTTAAGACCGGATGCCCTTCTTGACGTCACCAATGGCCTGCGATGGGCCTCGATCCCAGGACCATGTTGGTCTGTATTGAGTGCTTTACCGCTAAGCCCCACGGCTGCTAATTCACCATATGGAATATGAGGAGTAAATCCATATAGCTTATCCATAAACTATTTCAAAGACTGGAGACAGCGTCATTAATTATTAACACAACAAACAATAGGCCGGCCCCAAACACCTCTTGAAAACAGGGCATTGTTCAGCAAATCGAGTTCATTAAGTCAATAGAAATAATTGGGTTCGAGTTTTCTATTCTGGATGTTTGACTTATGACAAGAACATCAAAGTCAACTAAGCACGTGTCTCGTTAACCTAACATTCAGCCCGGAATAACGTGAAGGTGAATAAAACAGGTTGTAATAAAACAAGCTGGTCATGCACTACTAGAGATCTGACTGTTTTAACAGTGTATCAACGTCACCGCTTTGCAGTTAAATCTCAAATTACCGTCTCGTAAGCAATTTGATAGGCGTAAGGTGGGTGAAAAGTTGTACGGGCTGAAGGCAAAATGTTTCCAAATTTTGTCCTAGACCGCTCAAAACTTCCCAAAATGGTAATTTCGGCATTTTACTATTCAATGCTAGATATTGCTACAAAAGTCTCTATTTTCTGACAATTTATGAGCTAGGGTGGGCGTTGCGTCATGCCTGCCCCTAATTATCGCACCAGTGCATACCTACAAGCATCAATGCTAAGACAATAGATTATCTCTGGAAAAGATCTATAGAACAACCCAACAATAGAAAAGTTGAAAAATCGAACGATTATTGTGTTCTAATTGCTGTCAACTAACTTTTTCCTACACCTAGCCAGAGATCGCAAAATCATAGCACGATAGAAAATCGTTATCACCATATTTGTAAACAAGTATTATGCTAAGAGCCATTGAAATAAATGCAAAAGATTCTTATTCTCTGAAGTTCTCAAGCCAAACGTCGATAAATGGACTAGTCTCAGATATTACAATTAGTTTTGCGTTGCTACGGAGGCAGCCACCCATAACAAAAGGGGTGACTCTGCTACAGGGCTATTCCACAGTCCACTTTAAAACTCCACAAGCTATAAAGAGGCATTATGCTTAAAACAGTTTTAAAAAAAACTTGATGGCCACGTGCTCTTGTGTCCCCTCCAAGCCCATAGCCAGGTCATTGTTTCAGGGGTGGCAAAATAGTCCTGAAGGAATCACATGGTGCAAAATCTGAGGCTTTATCTCATCCTTTATGCTATCACAATCAAATGGGCAATGTGTGTGCAGGAGAAGATCGAACTTGTTAGTATATCACAAAGGCCAAGGCTGAGCTCAACCAAAATTTTTGGAGATATCTCCTTAGCTACAAAGATTAAGTAAGAATAAACAATTCCAAATTACATTCCTAGGGGTGGCAAAATGGTGGCATCCTGTTTCCCAGGGGTGGCATTTGCCACCCCATGCCAACTCATAGCTTCAGGACTGGTCCCCTCCAGTTTCTATGTAGGAATATTCGCCCATTAAGTAACACCCGTAAGGGGAAGGGAGGACATATTGATATTTACTCTAATGTTTAATTCATATGGAGGGCTATTCTCAGGGGGGCCTGTGGGTAACTAGGGTGGGAGGCAGGACTTCCTCAGAGGGCACATCTACCTACATGTATATTCCTCAACAGGGGTACATTTCAGTCTTCAGATATAGTGTGTAGCATATAGTTTTCGTGATTACACCAAGTTCATTAGGGGATATGGGGGCTTGCCCCCAGAAAAGCTTCTAGAACCAAATTGCCCGTAAGGCCTGAAAATGCCCTCTACAACTAAAAACGGTAAATTTGGCGTAAAATAACGGGTTACACATATGACTTCAACTATAGATGTGAGCAATTCGGCAATCACAAGTATTTTGTTCGTTCATAAGGTGAAACGACCCGGTTACTTAACAAGTCATTCATATTTTGTAGCAAAAACAACAGATTGGTTTTCCATTAATCGCCGTGCAAATACTTGGACTTACTTAATCCTGCGAGATGCCTTCGCTTGCACAACACAAGGCCCTCTATTACTGAGGAAAGCCGATCAGTATTTGAGAGGCAAAATAACAAACACCCAGTAAAAATACGATCTAAACATTTGCCCAATGTACAAACAATCTATGAAAGGGCGGCCTAAGTTTTACTCAATTATAAACAATGTACTTTACGATAGCTGTGATTTCTTGTGATGACAAGAAGTTCCGTTGGCCCCAAAAATTCCTCTGTACATTGAAGCAGATATCAGGCAGATTTCCGGCACATAACCGCACTGCAATTACAAAATTTTGTATAAAACATGACAAATATTCTTATTAACCCTCTCGTGCCAACAACTAATATGTTTCCTAAAAACAATATGTCGAGCTGCAATTTCAAAATGTAAACACAGCAACATCAAGATTATTCTTTAGATATAGCTACATGCCATGCCTACAGAAATATATTTTGTGGTAAATATGTGCCGTTACTTACGCTTATTCCTGCTAGTATATGACTCAATATCACCGTTGTCATCTGTTAACGGCAGCTTCACTTTCAATGTCAAATGAGAATTTCCATCCTCCGTTAGTTCCAAGGATTTTACCTCACGGCCTACTTGCCTCCATCTTGATAACAAAAATGCTCCAAAAAATATAAACACAATTGTTGAGGCTAGGAACCTTTTTATAAAACGATAATGCATTCCTCCATTCATGCTTTCATAATTGAAGTTCTACATCTTTAGCAGACAACATCTTCAAGCACCGAAGCCATCTTTGTGAGGTTCTTTATGCTCTGTAATACAATTGAAAGAAAATAGGCTAGCAATTCAATAGCCACATTTCAGTGGTTTCTCGGCTTACATGGCCGCTTGTCCACCATTGCAGGCGAATATTACTATCTTACCGCCTTGTAATCGGCAGTGTCTATATTATATCCATGCAGAGGTCACACGGACGCCAAAGATCATAGGAATCTCGATCTCCTCCGCAACCAAGCGAACTTGTGTAACAAACTTTTGGTAAAGCTGACAGGTACTTAAGCATCGGCTGTTAAAAAAGTTTTAGATTTGAGTTGCGACTAATAGGACCACACGTAATATTCCGAAAGCATATGCGCACGAACTGACGACTATACAGGGGCTTTCGTTTGCTATGCTATTAATTGTGCCCCAACATCAGGTAAAGACTCAACATGTAGCAAGTTTTATGTACAGCAACCGAGCATGCTAAGCTATAGGCTTTGCGATAAAATGAAAAATACACAGATATCTTTTACCCTTCCTTCGCCTTTGAGCAGAGAATCAAACCAATCACTTTTAAAAGAATGCTTCTCCAAATTACTCCAGCCAAGCTGAAACTGTACTATGTGAAAAGAAAATTGATGTTAGCTGTAACTGATACTGTATTAAAAATTAAGCAGATACTAAATCTCTATTCAATTAGAACAATGATAAAGACAGGTTGCTATACCTCTCCGAAAACTTGATTTTACCAAATATCATTCAATCAAGCTGCAAGTTTTCTCTAAGGGATGCCTGCACAAGAAAATTGCAATGAGTAAAAGTTAGCATCAAATGTATCGATACCATGCAATTCTATTTGTAGCACCATCTCAGGCACGCAACTAAGGGGGTCTTGGGGGCTAGACCCCTGCCCTTTGCAGCAGATGAACAAAAGTATCCTTTTTCTAGTACCCTATCGTTGGTCTTCAGAGCAATGATTTGTTGTTGTTGTTGTTGTTGTTGTTGTTTGTTTTATTTTGAGTAGGCTGTCATGCCTAGCCTATCCAGTTAATTTAGGCCTACTTTGCATTCCGCATCCAGGCATGGGACCCTTAATGTAACATCCCTTCCAAAGGACGGCGGAGTGAGCTGTTTTGGTCGTTCATCTCGAGGTCGCCCAACCAATTTCTGACCGTACACAGCCATGCTTAACTTCAGTGAAGCTAATGGAACTGGCCGGGCCTCTTGGCCACTGACCCACGATATCAGTAATACTCCCACAGTATTCTCTCCACTTATGAATCTGAGCAACAATATTGTGAAATTTTAAAGAAGAAAAGGAGAGATGTATAGAGATTAAATAACGCTTGGAACATCATCATCATGATCGTCGTAGAATTCTTCGATGCACTCCTTCGGTGGGCAATTTTATATTTGGTCAGGATTCCTTGATGCACGAGCGGTCTTTAGAATCGTAGTGGAGAAAGTAGACATTTTAATAGCTATTAACTTTTATCTTCATTCCAACATCACTGTACAAATGGCACCGCTAGAGCCTGGCGCACACAGCACAATCTTCGTCGCTGAGGACGAAGATTTTTGTCGCTGGCGACGAAAATGTGCTGTGTGCTGGAAACATATATAAAAGATTTTTGTCGCTGACGACGATCTTCAATATGCTAGACATTCTTTCTCGTCGCTGACGACAGAAGACAAGATCTCTGTTGCCAGCGAAAAAATCGTGCTGTGTGCGCTGGGCTTAGGTGACTCGCGTCCCTGCCATTGAACCAACGAACTCTAATTCATGATTCACATAGCTCTAGTTCTAATCCTCATCTCAACCTTACTTGTAGTTCTCTACGAGGGGTACACTTAAATAGTGTAGAAATACTGAGTTAGGATGCATCAGCATTTCTGCCGACATAGAGTAATCGCTACTCAGCATAAAATACAATAGAAGGGTAATGCTAGTTTATTCTATTATCAGTCATTATTACGGGGTTTCCTATGGTGTGCCTAGCTTCACAAAATTACTACGTTTGTATTACTTATATCTAGCCTAACTTATTCTTAATGACTAATATAAAATACATTTGGATATGTATGTGCGTCTTACAATTTAATGAATAGAAACTACCGATATAAACATATGCTTACATTTCCTGGAAAATATAATGATTCTGTTGGCTCATTTCTAGTCGAGCCTTCGACGTATCTCATGAACAACTTATATGTGACGGCCCTCTCAACCTTTCGCAAGCCTTGAGAGTCCAAATACCTAATATACCAACGCGAAACGACATAGACCTCTACGTCCTAGTACAAGATACAAGTACTTTCGCAAGCTACTTTATCTGTCCTAATATTCCATGTATAGCTCCATTCTAGCATTCATTAATTAACAGTATGACAATATTCACAGGTCACATCTTCCTTTAATCAGTTTTGATGTGCCCTCTTTCATGTATTGGAACCCTGCTCTCGAAAATTTCTAGTTGCGCACCTGCGGCTAATATCGATGCTTATTTCTGAAAGGCCTAAATATCAGTAATATTGCCTCTTCATATTCTGGCATTGATTGACATGAAAAAATCTGAAAAATTTGGCCAACTGTAATTGCAGTGTTTTCTTTATTATTTACTAATAATAAGTATTTTGAGGCAATCACAAGTTACTGGAGGAAATGCCCTAAAGAGACAAACTCTGCCTGTGCAATTACTTTTAAGGAGGAAAAGCCTTGTTTCGGTATGCAAATCTCTGTTGTGAAGCGCAAAGCCCTCAAAGTAGTCTGCACGAGCAAACATTTATGCTTGAACATTATCAAACTTATGTTCGACGATGTTTGACGATGTTTTGTATGACGATGTTTTATCGTGTAAAGCCTGGAGCACACAGCACGATTTTCGACGCTGAGGACGAAAATTTTTATCGCTGGCGACGAAAACTTGCTGTGTGCTGGAAACACATACAAAAGATTTGTTGCTGACGACGGTCTTCAATATCAAATATGCTAGAAATTCTTTTTCGTCGCTGACGACAGAAGACAAGATCTCGGTTGCCAACGACAAAAATCGTGCTGTGTGCGCTAGGCTTAAACGGACCTTAAAAGATGCAATTTCATAAATGAGGTGCAAAGCTAAGAAACTTCAAGAAGCAGGACTTTAGCTACAATGTCTGCCAAAAGTCCTTGGAACACACATACAGGAGTTATCCACCCCCTGTCCTATTTTCGCTGCAGAAATGACAATTGTGAGTCCCCTTTCCCTTTCATACAATGTTGAATCGATAGCCGAAGCCCTTCGCTATTTGGAAAGACATCATTTATCCCTCCAGTGCTATTCGTATCACCTTCAAACGACATTGTTGTACGGGGAGGGGATTTTGTTGTTCGTCTACAGCATAAAACATGGGAAGTGTTCCAAGACTTTTGGCAGACATTGCATGTTCCTCATACAAAGAGTGCATGCTATACTGTAGCGACAAGAAAGTGGAAAAGAGCGCTTATGGTCTTCCTTCACTAACAGTTTGTCCCACACCATGCTGTTAATTCTTGAGGGACTAGTTCATCCTATAAACTATGCAAGTCTAAGACTTCTAAATTCAAACTTAGAGTGTTAACTTTCCTATATCTGGCATCGAACTTTTACTCTCATCCAAAGCAAGGGGTAGATATGTATATCGCAACAATCGATATTACACATGCTTTGAAATTAAAGCTATAGCAACGGTTTCATCAGTGGTATGAGATTTAAGCTCATTTTTGCCTGAACTTTTCACACTTCATATAAACATGAATCCTCCGAAAAAGTGGAAATCGCAATCTCTATCTTATCAGGGAAGCGATTTTTCTAATTGATTCAGTTTCGCGACACCCATTTCCAATTGTATGACTCTCATGGAAAAACATTCGAAAGCATGAGGCTTTCATGGCTCTCTCAACCAAAAAAGGTCCTGACCTCTGATCTAGAAACATCAGAGGATGCAGCTTCAATTAATTGTTGGGGTGTCAGACGTTACCCTGTGAAAACTTTTTGCCTGTGACTTTCTTTTTAGTTGCTGTAGTTCACCAATGGTCCTGGGTCCAGTGAATTGCCCTGCAGAAGTACATTGTACTACCGTTTTTGCGCTGGGAAACGGCAAAATTTTCAAGGTGGGGGTGTTGCTAATCTATTTTTATATTTGAACGAATCAAGAAGTATCTCAAGTCCTACCATAGGTGATTTAAATAATGTTCTTACTAGATTGTGAAGCAGTGTTGATCGAGATAAACAAAATGCCAGCAAATGATACTGTCTATCTGGATAAACGATAGAAATTAATCAGTTCTCAGCCAACATCCAAGCCAAAAGAAGATATAAATAAATATGGGGAGCATATAACATGTGATTCATATGATGATAACAAAAATAACTGCAAATTTTATCTCCGAGTGCTTCATAGTGTGAATGATAACAATGCTCTAGTTTCTTACATGGAAAGGAGTGAAAAAGGAGGAGTTAAATGGCTATGTTCAGATACAGTAGAAACTCACAGCAAAAATATCAACCAGATAATTATATGGCACATACAGGTCCCTTACTCCATGAATGCAAAGATTGGTGTGAAATGCATTGTGATACAAAGGAAAAATCCAGCGGGTAGTCAAGAAATTTGAAATATATACTGTTGAACTCGTTTGCTTTTATGGTATCATATTTTTCTGATAATATTTCTCATATTTCTGAAAATTTTCTATGTCCACTTGTTGTTCCACAGTTGAAAGCCAAAGTACGTATGGAATGAATCTTGTTCTTGCAGCAACTTTCACTGCAAAACTCAAATGGAGGTGACCAGTTCTCAATTTTCTGTGTGTATTTTGTGTATGTTGAGGTATGAAAAACGGCTACAAAATCTTATCAGCCCATTTCTGACTCCTATTTCTATGGTGATTTCTTGGTCAACATAATATTCTGCATCCAATGGTATACATTATGACTACGTTTGGAAAGAGTCATACATTGATGAAATTTTGAGAAGGTTGGAATCAGTCACTAGGAAAAATTCCTGGTTGCGGGCCATAGGCTGTAGTGCAACCAAGTAAAATGTACTTTTTGTTGAAACTATACCTCACCCCATATTTTAGGCAGGTACTTGGGTAAAATTAGGGCCTAACTTACCCCCCTACAATTAGGAAGTGGCCTAAATTGGCAGTCAATCAGGTGTATATTAAGCAATTCACTAGTTTGTGATCAGCATAATTAAGCATCCTGTGTTTCAGATATATCTACGGCTTTGTTGAACTCATTATATGTACTTAGAAATGTCAAATTGTATTGTGAGTATTAACCAGCTGTGTTTTCTAAGAGCAAATATTAGGAGACATAAACTGTAGCAGCTCTATTAACAGCTTTTATTAGCGACAAAGAAAATACTATTCAAAGGATAATATTTGCACAATCGTAATTTGGAATTTTTTCCTGAGAGAAATAGGGCCTAAATTTTTCCAGAGGATGGACGTGGCTCCAATTTTTCAGTTCAGTTATCTCACAACTCTTGAATCCTAAATCACGGAGCGGCTGGAGCAGTTCGGGTCCATTATTACCTAGAACCAATGAGCGGGAGGTTGGGATAAATTGGATAGATGGAAACTTTCTCTCATTATCAATAGCTATGAATGCGCGGGGTTCTTGGGTAGATTTTTCTCAATAAACTAGTAAGCTGGAGGGTATGTTTACTTAAAATTGCAGAGTTTCTAGAATACAAAATGGAAAGAATTTGCAAAAAATAAGGGGTCATGTGGTAATTTGCTAACAAATTATCACATAAGACCTTCTGGGGTCACCTACCCGAAATGAAACTTAGCGCATTGCAAAAGATACAGAACAGGGTATTTTACCTTATTGAATCAGCCCCTTTTAAGGAACAGATACCAACCACACGATTAAGTGTTGAGAAGGTTATCACATTTGACCGAGCCACCATGGTACACATAATTCTCAAAGAAATGTGCCCAGAAATTCATAAGGTGAAATTTACAAGGCGAACTCATATCACAAAATACCAAACTCGCAGAATAAACGATCTCCAAATACACGTTTTTTATATAAGAAAAAGTTTATAAGAAAATGAGGCTCAAATGACCAAAATTTTAAGAAAATCGTAGAAAATCACTAGACTCAATTTCCAAAGTTTAATGTTTTTATTGGCCAAAATCGATGTTTCTTCGTTATTACATTCAAAATATTAAAGATGGAATTCAAAGTCAAGTATACAATATTAATAACGAAAGTTTGAACCATTTTAGCTAGTTTATTTCAGTAAAAGTTAATAAAAATTTAAGAAAATCTCAGGCTCAATTTCCAGTAAAAGTAAGAAAACTGAGGCTCAGGCAAAATAACGGTTTTCTTATAAAAAAGGGTGTACCTAAACTACGGCTGGAACTCTCGAAAAAAGTCTTACGTCGGTGCAAAGGTCTGGGATGATATCCGAAAAGACATAAGAAATGTGGAATCTACTCACCTCTTTAAGCACATAGTGAAAACCTATCTTTTAGGCCAATCAACACAGAAGTAAGAAATCCCTAGCATGACCTCCTGGTAGAACAGTTTAAAGTTTGTTTGGTTTTTACTTTTGTTTTGTTTGTAACTACCATTACTTAAGTTATTAAATATATATCTGAAGGATTATCATGGATTATATGAATATGAAAATTGTTGCCTGTGTGACACCTCCCGCAAACCCCTATAAGGATGGGCCTGGTCGAAGTGGGCTCATCTAAATTGGAATCACAGATCATTCGCTCCCCCCTCTACAACTCCAAAAAATAAAGAAGCCCCCCGGCGCTAAATAGAGCTTTTACAGTATGTACTGGGTATCTTCATTGATTCGCGCTCCACTCGGCCAATAGCAAGAATCAACAACCAGAATTTATGTAATACTCGTGTCTATGTTGACAGACAATTCTCGCTCATAACTGGCATTTACGTACCTCTGTCTGTTCTTCTAAGTTTTGTTTCTGGTGCACCGTTTGAATAAGGAATACTAGTTGGAAAAGTTCATCAGTATATTTATCTAAAAACAAAATCAAGGGGTTTATCCCTGCTGTTTTTCCACGTATAAGCAAACAATCCAAATATTGTTTAGCTATGGAAGCAAATATTTATACAGCTTGGCTTGCGCTTGCCAAGTTAAAATGAGTTTTCAGGCAGTTAAGCAAATATTTAATGAATGTGTACATTGTACGAACTTAATGTGAACTATTACCATTTTCAAATTTAAAAACGAGGCAGCTACGTGTAGATGGAGAATTTAAATAAAAGTTGTCTCTTATTCTGAAGCAAGCGTTCATCTTCAGATAAACGCTTGCTTCAGAATAACAGAAAAACTTTATGGAACATAAACGCAAGCTTCTATGGAGCATAAAAACAACACAAAGAGGTTTCCTAAAACTATCAAAGATAGTCCACCACTAAAATCCCAGCAAGTTGTAGCCCTAGTTTAATGAGATCTATTATTGTGCTGATCAACTACATACAATAACCTAGTTTTGAAAAGAATCAGATCACCATTAAGCTTTTCCTCATTTAGCAATGATTTGAATTTGTTTTGATGTTTGAATCACAGAATCCTGTCTCACCTTCCAACTTCGTTTTGGTCTTCAATTAGTTCCTTCTTCCTGATAAATAGATAGAGACACAGAACTATGCATCAGACTATCATCCCCTTTAATTTCTCCAGGGCATCATCATAAAGGGGGTACATGCTTTCAATTGGTGTGGGAAAGCACTAACAAGGTTCCTGTGCAAGCTGCATTAGGGAAGTGCACTTTCAATGTCAAAAAGTTGGCAGTGATATGTATCATGTCCCTCATAAAGGTCTGGGAACTTTCTGTCAAAAATTACACTAAAGATTTTGAGGATAAAGCTTGAGTTGAAAGTGTTTATCCTCTTTCTGCAACCAATCAATTTCATTTAAGTATAAATTTGTTGACAATACTCTGTCTACCTAACACCTTGCTATAAAAACTTTACTTCTAAGTAAAATTCCTCACTTTTTACTGGTCGATCTGATGCAATTTTGGTTCCTGAAGGCTGATTATGTAACAGCTGGACTTCCAATGAATAAGCTGGTTGCTCAGTCACCTACATTTGCTCCAATGCAGACGATGGTAAGGAAAGTGATATGTTGATATATGGCAACAATAATTTAAGTGATCATATGCAAAGCATTAAATAGTTGCTCTGACAAGTGGAAAAATAAGGATATATATATGGAAAAATATACCATATACCAGATTTCCTTAGGGAAATGTGTGTAATTGAATGTACATGCCACTGGTATGCATTTTCTGAATCCAAGGGCGGTTCTAGCCAGAAAATCCCGGGTGGCCTTGGCCACTGAGCGAAAGGTAGAAGAAAGGGAGTCTGTGGGCTAAGCCCCCAGAAAACTTTTTAGACCGCACCCTTTTTACCCTAAGAAAACACCCTTTTTGAGCACAGAGAGTGGTCCTTTATACACAAATAAGCTATGTAAATGAAAGAGTAAAAATTAAGGGGAGCAGACAAAATGATAGAGAAATAAGAGTACAGGAAGATAACATAATGGAAAATACAAATGAAAGATCTCCATTAGTATTTAGAAATTTGCTTTTTGTTATTGCTTACACGCAAAGCCATAAGCGTAGGAGGCGGGGGGGCAGGGAGGCTGCAGCCCAACCAAACTGGGCAGAAATCCATTTCACTCGGGCTAATGTTCTGAAAGAACAATAGCAAATTCGGGCAGAAAGTTTACAGAACATTTACAGCCCACCAAAAATTTGACGTCCTCCTATGCCCAAGTGCAAAGCCAAAGACGCAAAGAAAGCTAGAGAGACGTTTTGTATAAGTTAAAATACAGTAACAGTCTAGGAGTATCATGTTCATTCCTTGTACATCTTCCTAATTCGCATGTATTTGCAGTAAAAAATATATTTAAAATTTTACACCTTTCTAGAAAAGTGGGGGGGCCAAAGAAGGGGCCAAGAAAATTTCTGGGGGCCATTGCCTGCCTGGCCCCCTGTAGAACAGTAGAACCGCTACTGTCTGAATCCCTAACCATGTTTTATTTTGCATGTCTATTTACTCACCTACATATATTTATATGAAAAGCAATAAAACTAGCAAAATGAAAATGGGTTCACCAACAGTGAACCACTATAATGATGCAAAATTAGGTGTTGTTGTTGTCTAACAGTATCTTTGAGCAAAAAGCTCTCCATTGCATGCTTCCTAATGTCTAAGGGCACAAAATCCCACATGTGTTGTAATTTCATTTCCCATGAAAATCTGCAGATATCTTTTTAGAACAAACAAAATACAAACTATAGCTCAGTTGGGTTACCAGTAATGGCCAAAAAGCCCAGTACCTTTGAGAGTGCATGCCTATAACAAGAAGTCCATGGGCAGGTGGCATGAGAAAAACATAACAAGGATTATGTAGCATTTAATTACTTCTAATTAAAATATTATTTCAAGTTATTAATGTCTTATTTTTATATATCTGTTCATTTCCATCATTTTCATTTACAGTGTTTCTATCAGGAGCTGTGTTTGCAGGTTTTTGGGGTTCACTTTCCAATTCTTTACCATCTCCATTTGTGGTTTCTTCCTGGAACTCTGGCCTGTAGCCCATACTTGCCAACTTCTGAACAGCTCTTTCTCTTTCTCCAATAACAACTTTTATCATTGCCATAGACTTCTGAACCTTTCTTAGCCTTTCTGGATTAGGCATTGGTACCTCTAAACGTTTAGCTTCAGCTTTCACAGTCTGCAGCATATTCATCTCCTTCAACAGTACATACCATAGTTTATGTAGGTCATTATTACTCTTTTGCCTCAAATCCGCAGCATGCCATCTTCTTCCTGAACAGTGAAATGATGTTTCGCATGAGTATCATAGTTAAGCACAAACCACAATTCAAAAACAGTGTTAAGTAAAGAACTTTGTCAATTCTCACTAGATGGTTCCAGCAGCTGTTCATTACCGGTCCTCCATCTAGTGGGAATTTACAAAGTGCATGGCATCTTATCACACTGCATACTAAAATAAATGCCACGACAGTGCGATGGGAGATAAAAATAATGCAAAGATAAAAAAGCTAGCATTTTAATTTAGGCCATTTAGTGAAGAGCATGTTAGGCTTACCAGTTTTCACCTCTTTTGGACCAGGCCCACCTGATTCGTAAACACCAGCAGGAAAAAATTCTTCCAAGCCATGTAAATGTTGAGAGCTGGTGATGTATCTCCAGCCAAAGCTCGAACGTGCGGCCGGTGAACTACAAGATAAAACCCGGTGTAAATGCTTCGCGAGTGCACAAGTCGCCATGATTTTCGATTTTCAGCCTCGTTTGGGCCTCGCTCCCTAGTTCGTAACCTTGTAGCTACGGTGGAAAGCCCAACCCATCGTAGTGCTGAGAAGTTTGTAGACGCCTGTTAGACTGTCATTTGTGTTAGTAGCCATCACGATGAGAGAAATGTTTCTTGGTAAGATGATTGATGTTATTTTGTGCCTGGCAGTATTCTTTCGTAAACGACGAGCTATAAATTTGTTTTGATTACACGAACCACTGTACTGTAAATATGCTGCTTCCAAACTATTCTCCACTAAACATTTGTCTTACAAAATCAAGGCTTTTCTCTAAAACTTGATTACATACTAGAGAAGTATTAACGCTGTGGAGAAGTTGCAGTTGCTATTCAAGTTGAAAAATCGACCCAGTGACTTCATTCCTTTCAGCACACGCATGCTAGACTGATTCAAATGTTAGGATTGAATTTTTCCAAGAGGCTTGTACGTCTGTTTGGCCAGTAGATCATTGGCGTGGCTGTATAGGAGCCAAGGGGCCATAACCCTCCTGGTGTGACTTTGAAGGGGTGCCAAAAGGGCAAAATGAAGATTTAATTGAAAGTTATAATGTTTTCTATTGTAAAATGTAAGATTTTCATAACAAAAGGGTGTCCAATTTCACCTGGCCCCCCAAGCCATCACTCTATTGCTGGAGATTGCTTTATTGTCTCATTAAATCAGCCATTTGAGTCTACCTATCACTATGCTGCCCAAGATCAGTAGTTTGTATTAGCTGTTAGTGGTGTGTTAGTGCATATTAGATATGAACAAATGGGTATTATTTTGTCCATTATATAGAACATTGTATCAAGGGATCATGCACCAAACTTTTAGACCTTGGCTTAAATCAAAAGATGATAATGTACTAAAGTACAGCCTATTATGTTTTGCTGTTGAAGGGAGCTATATATATTGATAGCTACCTGTAGGCAAAATAAAGTCCATTTGTCATGCTCATTAGTTGTACTTTAAGTTGTTTTATTGATGTACCTAAGCAACTTAAGCTTGATTTGAACATGGAATTGACAGCTTGGTGAAGCAATAGCCTTATAATTCTTTACATATTTGGTATTTTTTAGTGATCCTTGCATTAGTTGTTGTGGTGGATCAATGCCAATGCAGAAGTGATATTACAAGACCAGCTCAAGCCTACATCCATTTTCAATACCAAATTCAAACAAACCTTTTCACAAATGGTAAATGTCACATGATTTTCTTCTATAATGTGGCATAGTACTAACTTTTTTCAATGTGGAGCATTGTGTTGCTTTTATTGTTACTAGTACCAAGTTATAATACAGAATATGCCTTTTAATTGCTAGGAAAAGGTCTTAAGTATTACTTTTCAATAGAACTTATGGGTTTGTACTGTAATTTTAAGAGAGCTTTTTTGTTATAGAATTGTTTGTATTGAGTTATTTTGTCTAGGAAGCAGATTTGCTCTTTCTAGTCTTATTGCTACTATTAAATATTAGACCAGTGTAATACCTTGTTGTGACTGGATACTGGGCTAAACCCAGTGCAGATAGTAGGTAACACACCCACATAGAACAAGCTCTACCACTCTTGAGGAGGCAAAGTCCTTTAGTTATGTACCACTTTGTGTTGGGGCAATTTGAATTTTCATTTAATCATAGTCAGTCCCTTGTTGTTACCATATTGTTTGATGTTTTCTGATTCACACAGTCCTATTCATATATTATATTAAGCTTTTAGATG
>WIPJ01001923.1:132311-143233 GCA_018155075.1 Cassiopea andromeda
GGGGGGGGGGGGGGTTAAGCCCCCTTTATCGAACATATGCTAGACTGGATAAGTTCTCAACGATGCATTCGCTAGAGGAGAGGGGGAACAAATACACTCCTGTCAACAGAAGGATAATGCTATAATCATATATTGGCTTTCTCCTTTTCAAATGCTTTGACATACAGAGCAGCAACAAGTCAATCAATGTCATAAATTCAAAAAAATGGGGGTGGTCATGGGCGTGGTCAATATATTTCCTAAATCACAGCCTGCCTTTTTGCAATTTTAAGACGATACTGCTGATGTAGAGCTGAAGTAATTACCATGGAACAGCACACCAACAGGAGAGGAAAAGCATCTATTCTCGGCATCTTCACAATTTTAACAAGTTACTTCGCATTTTACTTTTTTCCTCTCTTCTACAATGTTTTACTATATTTTTCTTCATTTACTTTAACACTTTTTCTTTCTTACCCTTTTTCATGTGATATTAATTAGCTTCTTATTAGACTGTAAATAAGTTTGCAATGTTATATTGTAGCAGTTACTTTGCATTTTGCATTATCTTTTACTGTAAACAAAGGGCCCCTTGAAAACCAGTACCGGAGTGATGGCCTAGTGGTAGAGGGTCTGCCTCACAACCGGTAGGTAGTGGGTTCGAGCCCCGGCCGAGTCATACCAAAGACTTTAAAAAATGGTACTCACTGCCTTCTCGTCTGGCGCTCGACATATGAGAATGAAGTGGGAAAGTTAAACTTGCGGAGCTAGCAGTGGACCAGCCCCCCGCTGTAGCTTTCACTACATTCGCAAACGCGTGGCCTAGGGCTATAGAAACGGAGATAGGCGCCGCCCTATGCGCCACTGGCGTGGGAAAGGACTTTGCCTTTTGAAAACCAGAGATTGCTAAATGGTTACCCTCTTTTAACATATGAAATGAATAAAATGATGTGAAGGACCAAGGTAGAAAATGGATCAAACTTTGTTGTTCTTGCTGATGATTTATATCGTATGTGTAATCGAATCAAACACTATTAAACTTGCAAGCTTTCTAGGGCAACACAAATGTGAGACATTCTTTCTTCTGCAACATGCTATGGCCAAAGCTTGAGAATGTATATAAAACGCTGATCCTAGTCTATTGATTCGTAGGCACTAAAAAGTGATAGCTTTCCTAGAGTGCATGCTCCTCCCCCATCAGGAATTACACGTTTTTTTATAAGAAAAGGTCTATAAGAAAATGAGGCTCATAGCGTCAATGTCTTAAGAAAATCGTAAGAAAATCACGAGGCTCTATTCCCAAAATTATGTGTTTTTATAGGCCAAAAATCGGTATTTCGTGGTTATTGCATTAAAAACGGTAAAGATGGAATTCAAATTCAAGTATACAATATCAATAACGAAAATGTAAACCATTACAGCCAGTTTATTTCAGTAAAATTTAAGAAAAAATTAAGAAAATCTCAGGCTCAATTTCGGGAAAGGTTAAGAAAATTGAGGCTCAGGCAAAATACTGATTTTCTTATAAAAAAAACGTGTACATCATAGGCAGGAGGGCAAAGAGATCTTGGACCTCTCCGACCACATGGGGAAGAAACTAATGCAATTCACAGAAGATGTTGTAACAATTCATAAAAAATTTTCTGTATAAGAAACACTCATACTGCTATTAGCGGTGTCTCTTATTTGCATAATGATAAAATAGCTAAGGTTGGAGCTAATAGCAATACAGGATACTGAAAAGGAATTAGTCATTAAAAGCTAATATAAGGTATACCCTACTATGGATTGTAGTTCGAAGTTGCTTTTATCTGTAACGGCCTTCATTGCTGTAAAATCAGTCTTTGGTGAGACTTATATGCAAATATCTAGTAGATCTCATACATGTTTTATGCTTCCGACAGGCATTGTCTACGTCATATTGATTAAGCTTTGATCTCTCTCGCTCTCTCGATTTTACCTCCGTTTTCCCCCAATTCCTTGGGGCTTGGAGGGTGCCTCTGAGAGGACTTTAGTTATGGCGCGAGCATTTAGGACCGGATGCCCTTCCTGACGTCACTAATGGTCTGCGGTGGGCCTCGAACCCAGGACCATGTTGGTCTGAATCGAGTGCATTACCGCTAGGCCACGGCTGCTCCAATGCTCACATAGCGTCATATTGATTAAGCGTTGATGTAAATCTAGAATATTAGAATTATATTCCCAACAACATATTAAGCCTACATCATGATGAACTTATAGAAGTATAACTTGAATCACCACTTTCTTTTGAAAATATCATGTCACTTTTGAAAAATAATACCAATAAGATGAAAACAATTTTCAATATTTAGTCACAGCTGCTAGTGTCCATGCAGTTTGATCATCAAAACCTCCAAAGTAACTTCTGAATTAAATTAAGTAGGAGAAAAATTGTAACTGCGTGACTTTTGTGTGAAAGCTTTGATGCACGCAATAGGCACCTATTTGGTCGCAAGGGTTGATAGTTCCTTATAAAGTTTTCATTCTGAATTTACACACTGGACCCAGGTTTCTATTGGCAAATCCATGGAAGGCTCCTTTTGCGTTGATAAACTCTGTCAGAAGGTGACGCAACCCCACCTGTAGCACTAGCCTAGTGCTAGGTAAACCAGTCCCTTAGTTTACTACTGTAAGGAATTTTTTCCATCAGGATAGGACAGCGTATCACATGGTACACAATACCTACGTTGAAATTTCCCAACAGCTTCTAGTTTGAACTCTGAGTCTTAACTCGTGTTTATAGAGCAGCAAACATTACAAAGACAACTAAAAATCTTTGGTGTGAGATCTTCAATTAATTCTAATAAAAATCCAGTAATTTGAAAGAATTATAATATCCATGAAGAAGTCTATCATTATCTATCATATAAACACAATCCTCCTAAGCAAACTGATGATAAATCCAGACCTTAAATAGGACAAATTTGATAATTCAAATTGTACAGTTTAATAGCATAACCAGACAATAAACTGAAAAAATTCTTATGCTCCATGACATATTGTAATGAAGCATGGGTTAAAACAAATAAATTCATGCCTGGTTTATTCTTAAATTAGCACCAAATCAGGGGAATCAATACTAGTAATTCTAACAGACTTTTTTCATAAATTTCTAAAATGAGCTTCACTCACTCGAGAAACAATTCCAAGAAGGAAATTGGTTGTATCTGATAATAAATTGCGATTTATTGATTTCTCTTTTACTTCCTATGAACAAAACTAACATAGACGAATCAGCGGTTCACCAGGAAACGATGCATTACGTTGAAACGACTACATATTATCGACTGATACAAAATATGAAATTCCTAGCTACTACTTTTGACGTTTGTAAATCTTTCTAACAAGAGCGTAAAACATCTCCTTTGGTACTGAGATGCAACTGCTCTCTATCATGTCTACAATTCGTTCGTAACTCTCACTTTCATAACTTGCAAAGAGGTCTGGTATGTGAAAATCGTCAAAGACCCGCTTTATGTGTTCTATGCTTTCTTTCTTGTCCACGCCATAATTTTCCTGAAAGAAAGAAGGAGGAAATAACGAACTTGTCGCTAAAGACAAATCCCTGAATGTCCAAGTAAAAATGACTACCGTATTTTTCGGACTATAAGGCGCACATAAAATCCTTATATTTGTTAAAAAATCGGCGATGCGCTTGATATTCCAGTGCGCCTTATGTATGAACAGTGTATTGTGACTGTCCGATATTGTTCTGACCTTTTTCACCATCACCGCAATTCAAAAGGGGCGCTTGTCGCTGATATAAGTTTATTCTTTTCGCTTGCTGCGTAAGCGACTCCACTTGATTATCGAAGCATGATCGCTGCAAGTTTTAAATCTAGTGGATTCATCTTTCTATGCTGTCTAATTAATAGTAATCAATAGTAATCTAAACAATCAACAACAACTTAATGATTTGAATAAATTCTATCCTATAAGACTATTTTATTTTGCTTTATATGCGCCCTATAATACGGTGCGCCTTATATATGAAAAAAGATCAATTCACTGATACTACATCTTATAATCTGGTACGCCTTATAGTCCGAAAAATACAGGAAAAGTCTTCTTCTCCAGAAAGAGATAAAACAAGCGTAATGAAACAGAATTAGGGCGAGCTTGATCTTAAAGTGCTGCCTATGCTGAAATGTGCTCGATTCCAACCAATCTTAAGACGAACTGTAACATAAATGGGAGGGGGGTCCCGTGGAAAACAGCATTTGCTGAAGGGCCACCCTCCTAAAATGAAATGAAATGAAAATGAAAGTGTCGTGAATACTGGCTAGAAAATACCAAGTGAAACAGAAAACATCGTGAAAGAAATTACAATATTTGGATTATGTAACTGCTAACTCTTGCTTGGAGTTGCGGCCTTGTCTCGTGCCTATTGCCTGACAGTGCCGTGCTATAGTAAGCCGAAGTAAAGGGCAGATGCAGCGCACACGCAAAGCAAGAATTCAACACGAACGTTGATCTGTAAACATAGTAAAGTACAAGCTTGAGTGTTCAAATCTAACTCGCTGCTAGTGATTTTTACTACTGACTTAGCTAATAAATGAATATCTTCATATAAACATTAAGTTGCTGTTTGGCATGTAAAAATAAAACATCAATCTTGTTGCATTTACTTCAATCACTAGGTCTACTCCACACCATGGTATTACGGAGAAGAAAAAAAAGAAAAATCGTTAAATTTCTGTAGTTTCTTCTGTCTCAGAATACAGCATGCATGCGGCCGCTATGAAGGATGCAAACACAAGTTTAAAAGTGAAACAGAAAGAATATAAATGTATTCGGCTATAAAAACGCTGTGTTTATGTTAAATACTTAGACGCGAGCACCACAGCAAACAAGTCCCAAAACAAGAAAGACCTGCATACACCAAAACAGGTTTAGAATCATCATCAAAGATACGCAAGCATCGATGTGAAGTGTCCCAAAAGAAGCAGGAAGAATAAAATTCCTGTACTTAAAAGAACAGTTAAACAAAAATAATAACACTGTTGGCAAACCTCAAGTTTTAATGCTGCTCTTTCTTCCTTTGATGTTCTCTCTAATACTTGCACTATCAGCCAAGTACACTTTCCTTCTTGAATATCAGTTCCAACTTTACCAGTAACAGACGGGTCACCGTAGCAATCCAGGTAGTCATCCTAGTCAATCGAATCAATATTGTTTAATTGAGTACTAATTAATAATCTGTTGGTACTACAGAACTTTACTACAGCACGAAAAAGCGGCAACATTTTTTGAGTATATCAAGCTTTTAACTATATCAAAAAACGTTGCCGCATCTTCGTACTGTAGTAAATTGGAGTGCTATTAGGCCGCATCAAAAGTATTTGCGCATGTGAGCTCAGATCTGAGGTATCACGTGCCTGCAGAAAATATTTAATCTAAGAGATGGTCTAATGCAGGTTTGGAACAAAGTGCCTGCAGAACATGAAGTGTGGTGTTTTGTACCTGCGAGCGGCACTCACACGTTCACGCAGATTAATGAGCTCTGATACAAGGAGAACCACAAATAGTCCGTTGGTACTACAGAACTTTACCACAGCACGAAAAAGCGCCAACATACTTTTCACATACTAAAAGCTTTTTTTCGTCCCACACTCATCAGAGTATGAAAACGTCGGATAGTGACCTAAAGGTTGACCGAAATATATATCCAGATGCGGTTAATGTGATAGGATGCGTCTAATTGGCCCCAAGTGTGACTAAGTAGGACCTATTAACATTGTTTACTTGAAGAGTCCCAATGAGAAAATATACTCTTTTTGTCTACACAAGACTGTTTACATCAAGACTCAAAACCCAGTCTTGTGTAGACAAAAAGAGTTTGTTTTCTCATTGGAGCTCTTCAAGTAAACAATGTTAATAGGTCCTAATTAGTCACACTTGGGGCCAATTAGACGCACCCTATCACATTAACCTCATCTGGATATATATTTCGGTTAACCTGTAGGCCGCTATCCGACGTTTTCATGCTGAATGTCGGAGGAAAAAAGCTTATAAGTATGTGAAAAGAATGTTGCCGCTTTTTCGTGCTGTGGTAAAGTTCTGTAGTACCAATAGCATAATCACTAAAAACCGCGACAACATCATCTAGCTATACACATAACCTTAATGTAAACAACAATAGGACATTAACAAAACATACAACGAACAGAAAAACAATAATGGGCCAATACAGTATGTAAAAATATCAATAAAACTTGGATAAAAAATGATTACACGTTTAAGATTTTGTAAATTTTCTGCCAAAATCTTTTTTGGCCAGTTCTGATGTTCTTTAAATAAACTATGGCAATATGATTGGATAGCAAAGAGGGGGTGATTGGGCCTTGCAGGTTCACAAGGTACATTCTAAGAATTTTAAAAAGAACAAGTGAATTTTTTTTCGAATATTGTCAGGAACATTGCTCCAGATTTTGACACCGAGGAAGTAAACACTGTAAACATGGGACTAACAGATAACACTATGAACGTGTAAACAGCAGAAAACCCCATAAAAGAACGTTTTCAAAAGAACCTTGAGGCTGAAACTTCATCGCCTAAATCCCCTAAATAAGAACCCCAAAAAGGCTGAAAAGGCTGGAAATGAGGATACCAATCCACTAATTACGAACATATTCAGGCTGCTTAGGAAATACCTAGGCTCGTTTATGCTGGTTTCTATTGTATTATAGCTCAGGTAATTAACTAATACATGATGACTAATCAGATATGACTAATGTGTACTTAATAAGAGATGTGTTGTGAATACCTGGACTTGAAAATATTCACCCATTTCCAGCAAAATCTTTTGCGCTTCCTTAAATGTTTGCTCATCTTCTATTCCAGTCTAAGAACATCAAATAAATCTCATTATACTACAAAATATTGTAGCTTGATAATTAATTGGCAAATTATTGTAGTTGGTTAATTAATTGGTGGAGATAGGACTGAAGTATCTACAGATTAGATACCCAAAGCATACACAGTCTGCACTCAGAAATGCTAACGTGTGCTTGGAATTTTCACCATAAAATGAAAAACATCGTCAATTTAGACTTTTTGATTTGTAAGTGACTAATGCTATCAACTACAGCATCATAGTCCCTACCTAGACGCTTAATTTGCAAATGTGCCTCAAAATTCAACATCACGGTAGGGGCAATGATGACGTGGTTTTTTTACTGGATTAGTCAATGACTAATCAAATAGCCTTAAATGACGAAGATTCCCCTTTTAAATGATGCATAGACTGCACCTCCATATGATACAAAATAAGCTATCAACACGACATCTGCAACTATCACTAGGCAGATCAGCACATCTGTTCAAGTTGGACAAAAATTAGCTTGAGGTGGCTGAGTTTATTACACCACCAATAGTAAGCTTTTAGCAAATTGTCAAGCACTGCATATCTGCTACAAAATGAATGAATGAAAGAATAAACGAATGAATGAATAAGCGAATGAATGAATGAATGAATAAAGGAATTAATGAATGAATAAACGAATGAATGAATGAATAAACGAATGAATGAATGAATGAATAAACGAACGAATAAATGAATGAATGATAATTCAATGAACAAATGAATGAGCCAATGAACGAACGAATGAACAAGTGAATAAGTGAGTGAATACATGATTGTCAAAAGATTAAAGTAAAGTAAACTCTACCATCGTCATTGCCAAAGCAACTGGTAAATAAAACGAGTAATATGCTGTTTTGAATTTCATAATTGCCTTGAATCTATGGAACAATAGAACATTAAAAAATTATCCCAGTAACATAAAACACTTAAAGAAGTTATGGATAAAACAAGAGATCGGAGATGGGAATCTTATTGGGTGGGGAAATGCTAGTTTCTAGGGGCCCACTGTACAGTTTTAAAACCGTATAAATGTATAAAAAGCCGAACAAAAATTAAAACCGTATAAATGTATAAAGAGCTGAACAAAAATTAAAACCGTATAAATGTATAAAAAGCTGAACAAAAATTAAAACTGTATAAATGTATAAAAAGCTGAACAAAAATTAAAACCATATAAATGTATAAAAAGCTGAACAAAAATTAAAACCGTATAAATGTATAAAAAGCTGAACAAAAATTAAAACCATATAAATGTATAAAAAGCTGAACAAAAATTAAAACCATATAAATGTATAAAAAGCTGAACAAAAATTAAAACCATATAAATGTATAAAAAGCTGAACAAAAATTAAAACCGTATAAATGTATAAAAAGCTGAACAAAAATTAAAACCATATAAATGTATAAAAAGCTGAACAAAAATTAAAACCATATAAATGTATAAAAAGCTGAACAAAAGTTAAAACCGTATAAATGTATAAAAAGCCGAACAAAAATTAAAACCATATAAATGTATAAAAAGCTGAAAAGAGGAAACATCCAGAAGCCCAAGAAAAAGGGGCCTACCGGTAAATTCCCGAGTCTCGGTAGGGAAGCACACCCCTTGTAGAAAGAGAGGAATGCACAAAAACACTGTGTGGTGGAAAACATCCGCATTTGCAAAGATTTGAACAAAGAGTCTGCATTATGCATGTACTATGTATCACACTATCTAAAGTGAAAGTAAAACTGTGACTCATTAAAAGCCACAAACAAAAGAAGCTCGAGAAACTTTGCCAGACCAGGAATCAAAACAGTTTCGTTAAATTTTGATATGTAACCAATTTAACATTGGGATCTACTGAAACACAACATCACGCGGTTAAGAGGTTGACTAGTAGTTAGAGTACTTTGCATAATTGAGCGCAGCTTACTGACGTTTCCTCGCTTCAAAAACCGTAAAGCTTGATTCTGTCTACGAACACGGTTGATGCATCCGTTAGGTAAATGCTCATTAGGGAGTGGTCATTAAGTTTGCGTTATGGGGGGTTGAGACATTTTGAGCGGGGTTTGTAATAAAAAATGCAATTTTTAAGGAGGGATTTCAAAGAAATAGCAAAAATATGGAGGGAGTATGATACAGAAACTAGCTATATTTCGCAATTTTACAAATAATTCAACTAGTTAAATCTTTTAAAGTCTCAGCCATCATTTGATGATTCTACTGTAATGCTAACACATGTAGCAAGTTTTTCTTCAGTATGAAAGCTATCAAGAAGACTTCTCTAACATTTTTTAGCTGCAAACTCGGGAGAGGGTATGAAATATTTTTTAGATCTTTTTGGGAAGTATCAAGTTTTTCTCTTTTTTTAGTAAGTAATGTCGGGGAAAGGCCATAGGGCCTATAACAATGCCCCGACAAAGGAAAAACTGAGAGAATGGGGAAGTTTAAGTAGAGAGGGAGATAAGATCAAGTTTGTTGATATCAGATTTAAAAGATGACAAATTGTAGGATTCAGATTAAGTTAATTTTAGAGTTGTAAGGTGGGGTACCAAATTTTGTTTGAAAATTAAGAAAATGTCTCAACTTCCTATTACAGGTACTTAATCACCACTCCCTTAGTGCGAATTGAACAACAAAATTGTGAGACGATGAAGCGGGAAACATTACAGCTATTCATAATTCATGGACTAAATGCTGACCATTCAATTCGAAGATTATGATAACAGCAGCCAGACATTTACCTTTCTTTTGTAAAGATATCAAAATTTACTGTCTTCCCACTTTGTGATGTCAGCAAATCAAGCTGTTGACCATATACTGTCTTATGATTAACCTGAAATAGAGACTAGAATTACACAGTAGATTTAGGACATCGAATCTTGCATCACATGGAACGATTTTTATAACATACAGTTTTTCCTCTTTCAACGCCAACCCACATCAAATATCACCCTCTATCAAAACAACAGCTTCATTTAGGGCCTGTTCACACGACACTGGATTTGCTATACACCGGAGTAATTTTTGACTCAGATAGACATTCTGTTCACACGACTCCGATGGAATCCGATAAACTCCGTACCTCTTTTCCGGGGACAAATCACTGTGCTGTGGAAGTGGGGTACACCGGATTACTAAGTGCAACGGATATCTTTAATGTTCGTGTGAGCAGATGAATCCGATGCATCATCACTCCGGAACGTCACTTTGACATGGAGACTGCTTTGTTTTTCGAAGTCACAACATTCTAACATTCCTCAAGCTGTCATCGTTGCTATGAAAGGTTCTTTCATATAATATCATTAGCAACGCGATACAAAGAGGATTGTATTCGTGTAAACAGAGGTGGAAAGTGAATCCGATATCGTGTGAACAGACGAAAATTTGGCATCGGATAGGGTCAAACATCCGTAATGATAATGAATCCGGTATCGTGTGAACAGGGCCTTAAGCCTCCTAACATACGACGCATAGATGAAGTGGATAAATAGAATAGAACTGTCGTAATTCCCTGCTGTGTATTTTCCTTCTTTGCAGAGCACATGCAATGCACCTGAAAATCTAGCTACATAACAAATTCCTCCCTCTTGCAAGTCCTTCCATCCAGCAAACACCACATTAAAAATTCTAGAAATCTTGTAATGTCATAGTGCTTAAAAGAGGATGGGTGAAAGCTGAATTTTATGGTTGTTAGATTTAGCAAGGAAACTGAAAAGCTAGCAGCAGCTACAAGATAAAATTTTGCCATAGGCTTTAAAAAATTAGTGTCTAAAAGCAGACAATGGTTAGAAAACACTTCAGATAAACACTGAGATGTCAAATTTCTGCGCCTTCATTGATTCATTAATTCATTAATTCAGTCAATCATTCATTCATTCAGCATCTCTGGCCATTCATCCAGCTTAAAATACTGTGTATCAATGTACTACAAAGCAAAGTTTAGAATTAGAACTAAAAAACTGCGCAAAAATAGAAAGGAATTCACCTGATGAAAAAGATCCACCAAATTAACATAGTACTTCTCGTTTTTAAAGTTGAGGTGAATAAGCTTATACACCATTGATTCGAGAATAA
>WIPJ01001923.1:155698-206958 GCA_018155075.1 Cassiopea andromeda
TATCTAAAAACTGCTTCCTGTACTTGTCAAATTTGCTTACATTGTTACTATTAATTGAATTTGGCTAAAATTGAAACATGCAGCATGTACATACATTGGGAGATGATAAATTATACGTGTCTAAATTATCCAACATATTGTAACAATGGCGGAAGAGACTGGAAGACACATTTTGTCAAAATCTGTAGTAAAAGTATTTGAAATTCATTTCCAAATGATAAGAAGAAGAACCGAACTTGATAAAGATTTGTGAAAAATCTGAATAATACTAAATCTTATCAAGATATTGTCAAGAATGCTACGAACTGGTGAGTTGAGAAACGTAAATGGCCTAACAAACGAATTTGTGTTAAACCAAAAGTAGTCTATGATCAATGTTTCGCGGCCTATCATCATATAAATTCGAATTAGAGATGTTCTTATTAATCCTGAGATGCCTTAATGTATGATCTAGCATTTTAACCTGCATTTTGTAAGGAAACTTTCTTCAATCGGATCAAATCTCCTTTCATGCATCCACCTGATATTAGGACCTTGAACGTACGTTGTTGTTGCTGTATGTCCCTAACATAGGCCCTTTTCTACCCAAAAGGATCATCCAGAAAGTACGTAGGCCCAAAAGGACCACTACTCGTGAAAAGCTAAATATTTAACAATGGGGACTAGGGGAGGAGTTTCAAAACCATGTTATCTATAATCAAGCAAAATCGCTCAAAAGCAGCTAGCAAATTTTGCACAAACTAGGAAAACTAAATAAGCATCTCCAAAAACGTTCCCACTCAAGGGGGAGCTGGATCCCCGAAAACCCCTACGTATATAACAAGGAGGCTGCACCCCCTGAGTCACCTGCGGCTGCAATCCTGCAGCCCACCATCCACCTGCGAGTGTACTTTTCACATACGTACCCATTCATCTTGCATGAGTGTATAAATTTTTTCTTTGATATTTGTTAAAAATTTTGCTCATTTTCACCCCCTTTCCTCCCTACCCCAAGCAAATCTTACGATTGGGAAATAGAATCAAACATCCTGTAAAACTTGAGTGCGCTTTCGATCCTATTCCCCACCCTTTAATGATACGTCCAATATGGATGTTCCCAAAACTATTTTTACACTCCTGTATGTCACTGGACACTGGGTATTTTATTTTAAACAAATTTGATAGTAGTTTAGCAATTCAGAGGTGCAAATCTGCTTTCCTATTCGCCCTCTGGAAAATAATAAAAATTTATAGATATAATTTTAAGCGCATTTTACATAGGTGGCATGGAACCTAAGGGATATTGCCCTGCATTTACTTAAAGCTAAAAGCTTTATCTTTGAGAAAATACAGAAGGCAAAATCCGAATCCTACCTAGGATATTGGCTACTGATAGCAAGCCCCGTCACTCATTGCCCCTGCCTTGCAATGGGTGTCCTCAGAAAGTAGAAGCATTATTTTACCATGGTTGTGCGGATGGGGAGCGTCACGCTCCTCCCCCCCCAATGTTTGCAAAATTGCAAGAAAGTAGGTCAAAAGTCAGCGGAGTTGGCCCAAGGGCGTCGATATGGGGGTGTATGGGATGCGGCAACCTTCTGGTCTTAGAAGCTATTGCCAAATTTACAACACATCGGGTTTTTTCGGTAAATCTAGAAAGCCGATGGTGTCGAAGAAGCATCAATATTCATGCTCATTTTGCCCAGGGACATGCCGATGGGAGTGTGGGAGCGTCGCGCCCCCCCAATGTTTTCAAATTTGAAAGAAGGTTAGTCAAAACGTTAGCCAGGCAGTAAGAGGGTCGGCCACAGTATTTTCTGTGACCTTTCTCGGCACATCACTGATTTTGCCCACAGTATAACAACTTCGATAGTCACAAAAAATTGTCCACAGGGTGTTCTGAAGTAGGAGCTCTAGGAGGTAACTGCCCTCTAATGTCGTAGAAGTCTGTAATTTTATTTCCAGTTGGTTAAAATCACCTTTTTATCGGTAAAATGAACACAGCTGCTACTCTAATAAGTTAACACTGTCGATTTCTGTCTCTATCACCAGGCAAGAACCCTATGTTGGAATGTTGAAGCTTACAAACGACTTGATAATCTGGATCACTACTTTTCAAAAACTGAGGAAGGCATACAAAACATTTAAACTTTTCAGATTATCAGAGATCAATTCTCATAGTTTGCTTTCTTTTTACCTTGTTGGCTGCTTTTCAAACTGAAGCTTCATAACGAGCTACGTAGTGGAGTTGAATGGGCGTGAACACACCAGTTTTTCAGACTATTGACCTACGTTTTTAAAGCTGCTTGAAAGCCGTTGAAAAAGACGAAAAAGAGGCGTTTCCTACATTTTCTGAAGCTCTCAAGGCGTGTCCATGAAAAACTTTTCTGGGGCTTTCAGCCCTGGCGCCTTACCCTTCTTTCCTCTATCTTATCCGTCCTATTAGTCAATAGTGAAACAAGCTACTTTATGAACCGGTTTTGACACCCCTGTGTCAAGTAGTCTACAAATAATTTCATGTTGTTTTTTTTGATATCTTTTAATTCCCTTTTCAGCATTGCTTTTCACTGCTATAACTTGTAACGAGACTGCTGCTGATAACGAGGCTTCTATATTAGATGCAAATATAAAATGGCGCGAAGTAGAAGTAGAAGCCGTGACAGAAGCAGAAGAAAATATTCATCTAGCGATGATTCCGAATATGACAGACGGAAACGTAGTGGGAAAAAGAAAAAGAGAAGTTCGCGATCGCGATCTAGAAGTACAGAGTCAAACAGGAGGAGATACAAAAGTAAAGACGGTAGCCGATATGATGACGACAGTCGATCGTACTCTCGTTCGGAGAAAAGGGACTCTAAGCATAGAAAGAGCCGACGAGATCGATCGAGGGATCGCTCTCCCAGCAATAAAAGCCGCAGAGAAAGAGAGGTGGGAAGGACAGAGCGAAGTAGCACGCGAGAACACAGCCATGGGAGTTCAACAGATAGAGCAAAAATTGTCGCAGAGAACACTGCTACCTTGGGGAGTACAGGACTGTCTCTTAAAGAACGTGTTGCAACATTGGCTAAGTCTTCAAATGAAAAAGTAGTTGACATAGCTGTTTCCGAAACTGAGCGTATTATTGACCATGAAAAAGTTGCCGAAATTGATTCGCAAGATTTTCATCAGCAAACATTTGTATCGAACGCTTTTGAAAGAGATGTCAGCAAGGGCTTTAATGGGAAATCTGCTTTTGATGGAAATGTGACGAAAGAGCATGATAACCATGCAGATGCCATTTTTGGTTCCTCCTCAAATACTGTAACTACATTATCAGCACTAACGATAGCAAATGGACCTAATCAAGGAATCGATGATGGCCTTTTTGGGCCAAGGCTTTTACTTGATCAGAAAATAAAAACAGAAAAGTGGCTTACAAAACTGAGATTGATTAGACAAAGCATTCTAGAGGAGTCTGTCTAAGCAGAAATTTGTATCTATCTGGTTTCACCTTTTATGAAAACTACCTCACTGATATCCCTAAAATTCACAATTCCAAGCATTTCTTGAGTGTGGTCTCAAGCATCATGGCAAATAAGATTGTGAGGTCTCATGCTTAAAAATTAATTTTTGTAGTGTGCTTTTGAGGTAATATTTTGATCCAAGGATTCATCTGATTTCATATTCTTTTCCAGCACTATTAGTTAACATCAGGGATGCCTGTACTAAGGGGGTTGGGGGGCAAGAAGTGCCAACTTATTGCACTTTTTCTCAGATGACGAGTATGTTTGCTGATCTTGTTATATTGTTTTTCAAAAGGACACCTTCAGGTTCATGCCCGTCTCCATCTCTCCTATTCTGTGAAGGGAATTCCCCAGGCCCCTGTAACAATCTTTCCTTCTAGATAAGAAATTTTAAGACCTAAATCTACCCCTGCAAAGATACATACATGTATGTGCCTCCGCAAGGGGCAAATATGTATGTACATAGATATGCCTACAATGGACAACATGCTCCCTTGCCCTAGGTACATACATGCACCCCTGTTTGACTTGTTGCAGATATTTTGGTGCTTTATGACACAGACTGTTTAGATTAATCTCATTGCTGATCTATACTTGAAGTGGCCTTTGGATTTACATGGAATGTGGGAATTTTTAGATGTTATCATTAATTGATCTGATCATTTGTTCAGTGTTTTTGTTAGCTTCAATAAGTTGTATCATATACTTTGGAAACAAGCACTTGTCACAGTACTGCAATTATCTTTCATCTTGATCTGGGGGCAAAAGTGTTGCATAAAGGGGCAATGGTTGAGGGGTCAGGGATGTATTGCTCAAACTGCTTGGCAATTTAATGCTGAATTTAATAGCCTTGTTTTTACTCTTGCAATACATGCTATTTGACAATTTATCTCAACTTACCTCAATTATGGGAAGCCAGCTTTTGTAGAAATTGGAAGATGAATACAAAAGTAAAAAGGGCTACTTTTCTTAAATTTTCTCAACATATCATAAAATTGATAATTCTAGTTATACTATTCCATTATGATTAGAACAGTTCCATTCCATGTTTCAGCTTACCATGGGCTGTTGAGTATTGTTTGCTTCTACTTAGTGCTTGTGTACACAGGTTGTAGACAGTGTTGAGTAATACTGTTATTCTTGTTTATAGGGCCTTTGTTTTATTTACTTTGTCTTCATTGTGGTAATCCTTACAGCTCCCATCCTAGATTCTTTCATACCAATATTTTTGTATTACTTGAATATCAACTCAGCTGTTTCAGCCAAAAAATCAGAAAAAAACATTCAAAAATAAAATAGTTCAGAAGTAGACATGTTGTAAACAAACAACTTATCTGCCTAACTTTCTCTTCCTCTGTTTCTCCCATTCCCCTTTTCCTCTCTCTTCCCCTCTCCTGTCTCACTCACTCACTCACTCACTCACTCACTCACTCACTCACTCACTCACTCACTCACTCATTCTCAAACCATTGTGTAAACTTAAAATACTAACTGGTCTGTTTAATACAAGTATTGCTTGCTTACGGTCAAGGCTTGTAGCTTCTACAACAGAAAGCAAAATTTATGATAGGACAATAACGAAAGTGAAAAATAAGTGTGGCTTTATTATCCAAACATCTGAAGGGTGTGAGGGCACCGCCCATTATAATTCTACACTAACCGTCAGTCATCTCTTAAGTCCATCCGTGATAGGTAATAATACTTTGTTGGTTGTGGTGAAGTCGTGGGTTGTACTCGCGGTGCCTTCTATGGCGGTGCCTTGCATGACCATGAATGTCCAGCATCGATTCTAGTGGCGAGTTTTTGCTCATTTTGCATGACAGGACTACATGCGTGTTGAAATGAAACTCCTTTCCCGTTGTGGTACTTCAGAGCAGACGATCACAAGCTGTTGCTTTATATTGCTATTTGCAACGATCATGAGAAGGCAAAGTCGAAAAAGTTACCAGATTGGATAACTTGTTGTACTGTATATGTCATAGTTCAACGGTTGCAGCTTGAGTCTACTTGAGATGTTCAAGTTGGACAATCGAGTGAATACCAAAAATTTGTTGCTTTGTGCGCTTGCCAAATTCTATCTATTTACGTTTTTAAATCTTTTAATCACTGTACATTAATCATCCTCAAGTTATATGCTTCTTGAAGCTAAATTGCATTGGCGGTGTGACAGAGCAGCGGTCGCGGCGACGGGGGGGCCAGGGGGGCCTTGGCCCCCCCACTTTTTTGCTAAGATGAAATTTGCGCATTTGTATTTTACTGTTCTTCGTTAGTATGTATTTGTAAAATTTTTGTTCATAATTTGAGGTATAAAGAACTGTTTTTGGGGGTATCAAAAGCTCTTTGGGACGCACAACTTTATCTGTCATCCAAGCATAGTGGGACAGATTTAAAATTTTATCGAATTTCTGGCCCCCCCACTCAAATACTCGCGCCGCGACCCCTGCAGAGGCAAGTTTTTGACGACATTATAAACCAATACACTTTTATAAGAAAACGTTTATAAAAATGTTAAAGCTCAGAATCGCTTAAATTCAAAAATAATGTAAAGATAATGCAAGACTCAAGTTTCATCAAGACTTAGAATTTTGTGTGTTTGAGCTATAGCACTGCTTGCAGATCAAATTTTTCACTATCAATGCAATATGTGTTATTCTGCTCAACATATTTTTTGCGTTATGATAATACAAGACATCAATAAAGATTTGAGTGTAATCATTTGATATTCAGGCGTAGTTACTACACCTTCAATATTTAAGAATAAGTTAAGACTAATCTAAGACTCAAACCGAAAAAATTTAAGGATATTGAGGCTCAGGAAGGCAAGCCTATTCTTATAAAAATTGCATTGACTTTTCAAAGATTGATGTCACCTCTATACTTGGTACATATCTAGGCAAGATTACAAATAATTTGTTTAGTAGAATTACAGGGGTGTCAAACAGTGTAGGCCCCATAGGGGGATTGGGGGACATGCCCCCACTTCTCGCCAAGATCAATTTTCTAACTTTTCTAAAGTCGAGGAGAAAACTTCAAGGTTGGGATTATGGACCTTTAGCAAGATGTTGAAATGGGTGTGGCAAACCAAATCGCGTTGTAATTTTAGGGCGTGGTCCTCAAAATCTCTCTGGTCTCCGATGCACTTTTTTCACACTTTTTTGTGTTGAATGAGGTGCTGTAGAAAACAATTGTCCATATAAGCATTTAAACATATTCCATTTGAACGAAACAAAAAACGGCTTGGGCGTTGGTTGACTCTGAACGCCTGTGTCGGCACCAGTCTTTAAAAATTGCTATGTCCACATGAGGGATGCTTTTTAGTGTTTGCGTAATCTCATTTGCATGCAAAACGTATCTTTCTTCTCAGTCTGCATGAGTCACATCCGTGGATAGGGTCAACAAGCAATTGCTATTACACACAAAAAGTGTGTCTGAAAACAAACGGCAGCCATGGCGGATAAAGAAAGTAGCGTTAAAGCCCCAAGAATAATAAAAATGAAGAAGGGTGACAAAGGTTATGGATTTAATTTACACGGTGAACGAGGTGTCGTAGGCCAGTTCATAAGCGCTGTTGACGAAGGAGGACCTGCTCAGTTAGCTGGACTATGCGTCGGTGATCGAGTGATTGAGGTAAACGATGTCAATGTAGAAGCTGCAACTCACGGTCAAGTTGTAGCAAAAATTAAAGAAAGTCAGAGTGAAACAACTCTATTGGTTGTCGATAAAGTTACCGACGACTACTTAAAGCAACATAAAATTCCAATAACGGCAGACTTAGCGAGGAATGCAGAAGTAGAAGCTGAGGAATCACCAGAGTCGGAAAACACAGAAAAAGAATCAGGTAAAGATGAATCAGTGCAAGATAATAGTTCCAAAAACGACGAAGAAGGTGAAGAGGTGGGCGTTTCGGTTGAGGATTATTTGTTAATGTATAGCCAGAGCGAAGAGAAACCTGCTGAGAAGGAGGAGGAAGTAGAAGTGGAAGTAGGTGACAATGTAGATGGTGCTGCAGCTAAACAGCCTGCTGTTACCGAGGAAATGTCCGCAGATGTAAAAGAAAGCAATGAAGAAGAAGGGAAAAATGTTACTGTGGAGCCTCAAGAAACAGCAGAGCCAGATGAGAAGCGAATGGAACGAAAAGGTAGAATGACACCACCTGAAGAGCCACCACCAGCACCCCCGTCAGAGAGAGTGGAACCCCCTAAAGAGCCAGAACCTATTGCAGAGCCAGCAGCAAAGGAACCAGCAGCTGAAGAACGAACTGCCACGGAACCAGCCGTTAAGGAACCAGTTGCCAGCGAGCCAACAAGAGGGGTTGAGTCCCTGGCAGAGCCACCAAAACCTGGCGAATCTTTGCTTAAGAAAAATGCTTCTTTGCCAAAGCCAAAAAGGAAGGAAATTAAAGAGAAAAAGGGCACAGATTGGGCGTCTAGAGCAGCTATTTTTAATAATTTGTAAGGTAAATATGCATTTTGGACACAATTAAATATTGATATAGGGAACTGTCAATGACTGTTGGAGTAGCATATTTGTTTCTAGATAGTTGTGGATGCTGGGCTGACATTAGATATTGTTGCAAGAATGTTTATGGGGGCACTCACATAACAGAATCCATCAGTTTGTGTGTTGTCTTGGGTCTCAAAGAGAACATGCCAATGCAATACAAATATGTTTCACAAATAAAAATGACTAGTAGAATTCAAATCAAGCAATCCAAATATTCTGATACTTTCTAAACACATTGTCTTGAAATAGTTTTTTCCACTTGTTGAAAGGAAGTAGTTGGCCTGCTATTTCAATCTTTTTCTAATACTAGGTTTTTAGCTGGATGGTCTATTGTGACATGCCTGTTGAGATGCTGACTGATAGCTATTGAAAAATGCGTATCATTATTGGCTGATTTAATAATTTGAGAAGCACCATGTAATATATTCTGATATTTGGGAGTGTCCAGCTTCCAAATTTGCTGGATTATGTTGAGGGCTTTTGTCACATTTTTCTTCCTAATTTATAGCTTGAGTTATTCATAAGAAGAAACTACATCCAAAATATGTAAGTGTTGATTTTAAGATATAAATTGTTACAAGAAAGCTAGTAACAGTTGAGTAAAGTAGCAGGTACAAATATGTGAATGTCTAATTTATGATGTGCAGCTGGAAATACACTTTATGTGCATCTCATGTTGTGAACCGCTAGACATCAAAAGGAAAATTCTGCCATCAAATTGGGTGTTTGATGTCAGGTCTAGTTCTCTTTCATGTTGGATAAATTCCAAAGAAAAATAGTGAATTTTTATGTAACTAAAAATTAAGGAGTGATTTTGCATTCTTGCACATTATCTATTATGTTCCTCACAATTAGCTTTACTTCAGTCTTTTAGTTTAATATTTATAGTTAAAGTCTCAATTAACAATATTAAGGTAAAGTAAAGGGTATAATATTTTGCACTGTTGCCTTGCTTATTCCTGATCTGTTTTGCTCAAATGTGGGGTGGTTCTATGGAAAATTGCTGATTGCTGACTGCAGGTGATGAAGTAACTCTTTTTCCCTTGAATCAACCTTTCTGCCAGATTCTTAGCATTTTTGCATTTGGCATTACATTAAGTAGATAAGTGAGATATGACAGTTCACCTCAGCATTGTTCATGTTATGAAGTTGTTCTGGAAGCTGTTGAAAGATATTGCTAAAACATTGCTGCAGTGCTGACCTATTGCTGCTCTGGCTACAGCATGAATATGTTAAGAAAGCATGCTACAGATTAGGATTACTACCTACTTATCTTTATTCATTTGCAATTCTGTTACACCTATTTTGCTGATTGGGGAATGTTGTATCATTGTATGTAATTTCAATATTCAGTTATTTTGTATTGGCGCATTTGCACTTGAAATATATGCCATTTATGTAGGTCATGTATCATATGAATTAAAATGTGTATGATATATGCATAATTAATTATGTATGCTGCACATGCACTAGCTGTATTTGGTATATTGAACATAGTTATTTACACTTTCTTAGTTTTGTAAACATTATGTCCTGGTCCTGTTTGCTAGCATGAGATTGTATGTATTAGATAGCTTTAAATAAATGCTATACTAAGTCACCTGTAGTGTTATGTACACATAAAACTTTCATTAACAATTTATTAATTTTCAGTATACTAGATGATCATGTCTCCAATTTACACATTCACTGAAGAGCTCCACAAGTTGTTAAATGCAGGAAGCTTAATTACTAGTGTTCACTAATTATATCCAATTTGCAGAATAATTTTTATGTATGAATGTTTTTTCATTTTGCCCCGATCTCTACCTTGGCGATAAAAACTATCTACTACTTTATCCTGTGTTTCATCAATTGCTCTGACAGAAAGGGTTCATTAGAGCATAACTTGATTACTTGTTGCTAACCTATTAGCGTTGCTCTGTCTATAGCATTTTTCTGTTGCACAATGGTGGTATTGCTGTGTGCTTGAAACCTGTTGTTGATTTTGCCAAACTTTTCAGCCTAAGGGCTGCATCAAGTAATATGCAGTATGTTGGCATGATGATCACCACCTAGTTGAAATCTGAATAAAAAAATTTTTCCTGTAGACAGAAATGTCTCTGCAGGCTGGATGAGAAGGCCTAGAGGGCTGCATCTGCCCTGTGGGCTGTAATTTGGAGACCCTTGGTCTAGTGGGATGCTGAAGGATTTTTGAATATGGGGGGAGAGTGGGTGGTGTGGCTAAAGAATTTTACTGTGTGAGCATTAAATGTTCCAAAGTTACTAACAAATGATAATTACAAAGCCAGCTTTTACCAACATGCCAAGTGACACACCCAACACCTACTTTGGCACACCCTGGTTAGGCCACACATTTCTGTGGGAGCAGGTTGTTGCCACAAAAATTTCTTTATCTGTAGATTTTCAAAATACTAAGAATGCTATTGTATTCTGTATGTTGAATTTGTATTTGAGAACAAAACTATAGCTTACCCTTGGCTTTTTGATATGCCATACTCTCAGATGCCAAATAAATGTCCCCCCTGCTCATTAATTTTTTCCCAACCTGAAGACCTTATTAGGACCCCCAGTTCGCTACATTCAAGGAAATTTATTTTTACAAACCCCTTGTTTTATTTCCTCTTTGTTAGCACTATTTACGACCCATTTTCATAGCCATGCTTCTGTATATATTCTAATTTTATGCTTCATGACAACCTATCTTTGCTCCTTCCATCCTTGAAAACTCATGTAAAGCGGTTTCTCATGTTCTAACCCCCCGTTTATTAACTTTCAGAATTTTTTCCAACCCCCCCTATTTAATTGGCACCTGAGAATAATATAGAAACTTGGAATTGCCATGTTCATGAAAAATTGCCACCCATCTGATTTTGTGTTCGATGAGCAACTTCATCAAACGAGTTGAAGAAATTATCTATCCAAGAATGCTATAAGCAGTGTCAGTATCACTGCCATTTAACATGCTGAAAAGTAGTAGCTGGGACCACAGGGCAGCTTTAGTTTTGGTTTCAAACTGTCTATATTTGAAGCAGATTCTCTCAATAGAAATATCCTATCCCCACTTTAACTCAGGTGAAATTAATTTTAGCCTTATTATAGAATTAGTAAACTGGATCAACTTTGTTTTAAATTAAAGATTCCTCCCACAATACCAATATATTTCTATTCAAATTGTAAGAACTGATAGCCATGCTCTAATGCTCACATATCTGCTCTTCAAAACAAAGTTGTCCTTGTCACTCATAGCTACAATAGGTCAATTATTGCTGCTACGGGTAACTTGAGATTGGTTTCAATCACTGCATTGTCCTCAAAATACTTGATGGCATAAAATCCCAAGCAATACAAAATTGAGTATAACAAAGACTGCAAATAAGGAGTTCCCAGTAACTTGCTTTCTATGACTGTCGGGCACTTTAATGATAAAAATTTCACTTTGGAGACATCCCTGTGTTTTGAGTGATTGCTCCAGTTTCACTGAAACAATGTGGTGAAGGGTTCTATAGCTTTGCAAAGAAGGGTATGTAACGGACAGGAAACACAAAAATAAACAGAAAGCTATTGTTAAACTGCAATGATGTCTCATAATCTACTCATTCTCTTCACTGCGAAGTTTAGCATTGGCATTAGTAATTTTAACAGAAAGCTGTTGGGCACGTTCAACAATGTCCTTTCTTTTTCGACTTGAGACATTATGAGCTATTTCTGCTGCATAGGTGCCTTTCTGCATCAACAGCAATTCAAGTTCCTAAATGAGAATTTCAATATAAATTAATGAATGTATGAAACAGAATATCTTAAAAACTGTGGTATAAGTACAAGGTCAAATGAGAGGTGTATATGCGTGCTATTACAAATTTATTCACTCAAACACTAGCTCACAACATACTATCAGGGGCAAAGCTGGGGTGAGAAGAGAAAATGTATGGCTGCTAATAGAGTTTCTAAGGGCCAAACATAATTTTTAAAGATAATTTCTTAATGCTTCTTTTAACAAAAAGAAAAGTATTTCCTGCATGTCTTCTTTCCAACATTAGACTTTGAAGTCTGCTGATTATAAACATGGAGATTTTAAGAAACATTTTCTAAATTGAACAAACTCAAGGACTTTTGAGTAATCTCAAAAACGTAACTAAATCTAAAGAGCTTCTAAGGAGCTTAAGGAGTACCATGAACCCTGCATTATGCAAACTTTAAATTCTTGGAGTCAACAGTTGAGCTTATGGCTTAAAAATGAATCATCAGGATGCATGAGAAAATGACTTGGGAGATCATAGAAATTTCTAATATTATTCAATAACACCCAAATAAAAAATCCATTGACAGCCATGGTCAGGAACAGATTAATATAAGGCATTTCAGCATCATGGAGCATTCATTCTGATACACACATTGTTTGCATCTATATAAATTTCAGGTCACATATAAGGCATGAGCATCCTTATGAAATAGAACCACACAGCATATATATTCAAAACTTCAAAGCATCCTATGCATATATGCTAAACTTACTAATTTGGGAGCTGGGGCTGTGATAAGGGGAAATTTTATCATCCCATAAAGCCACAAAAGTACTCCATAAAAACTTGCATTCTTTGGGGAAAATACTTTTCAGCTAGTGTCTGCTACAATTTGAGTGCTATAACCACTGTTGATGATAGCAGTACCTTGGAGCTGAATACTCTATCTCTGATCCCATTAGTTGCTTCTTATCAGTCCGACAAGCAACAGTTTGAGTCTGAGATCATAATAATTAACAAGCAAAAAGATATAGTAGAGCACAGCATTAACTGGCTTGGCTTGATACTACTTGAATGTAGGTTTGCAATAAGTGTAAACAATATAACTTATGCCTTTTTCCATTTCAATAACTTTTTTCCAAGTCAATCTTTCACATTCAAGCTCCCAGATTATAGCCAGCCATACATTCACACCTAAGTAAACACAAACACACAAACAAACAACCACTATGTCACATCACCTTTCCATTCCATTGATCTACTATCCCTTCATTTCAACATAGCATCTTGCAAACCCAACCCAAGCCTTCTTCAATTTATTCACACGACTCGATTGAAAATATGAATTTGAATACAAAAGTGCACCTTCAGATTTTAACAAAAATGTTATCCAGGAGCCATGAGTGATTCTCAGCAAGCTGCACTTCAATTTGCTGAGCAGCTGCTTTATACCTGTTGGCCATTTGTTTGATTAAAGCCTCAAAACATAACCTGTAGCTAAGTTGTTAACTACAACTAAGATGACCAGAAGCTTCAAGTTGAGGAGAAAGAGTAAATATGTCACCCTATCTATAAAACTTTGCATATGTTCCCACTAAATAAGCTAAAATCATCAGCGCTCATTTATGTGTGCGGGTTGTGAGCATGGCTCAAAGGCACAAAATCCCACACTTCAAATGCTGCAAGCACTTTTCATCCAAATTTGTATAAGGCCATCTGCTACATTCTACTTTTCTGCTGGTACATTTTTCTCAGAGCTGTGCTTGCAGGCACAAAATACTTTTAATGAGGCCTGATAATCATCCTTCTGATATTTAAAGGGGGCTTGACATCTCTGCTTTCCTTCTCCTTGACATGAAGATTCTGGTCATCTTACTTATAATAATCAAGTTACTTGCCTGAATGGACCCTTTCCAGCTTGTAATTAAATGCAAACTACTTTCTGAAAAGTTCATTTTAAAAAAATGGCAACAAACATAAGGCAGTAAAACAGAAAATATATTATCCCTTCTACCAGGTCTTCCTAACTGGAACATACCTTGACATTGTGAATAACAAATTTCTTAAAACCATCAGGCATCATGTGTCTTGTTTTCTTGTTGCTGCCATATCCAATGTTTGGCATAAGGTATTGTCCTTTGAACTTTCTGCGCACTCTGTTGTCAATACCTTTTGGTTTCCTCCAATTAGGCTACAATGCAAATTCAACATGCAAAATATTATACCAATATTGTCAAAGCTTAGGACAAAGCAAATGGTAGCCATAGAAAGTTACTGATATGCACCATCCTCTATTACTGGACCAGTTGTTCAACAACCAAAGTCATCTTGGTGAAAACACATCTCACCAAGTTGCTACTAGAGTATCATGGAGAATTCCTTGATTTTTCCTGACATTTTCAGTGAAATCCTACTTATTTTTCCCTAATATCCCTTAACTTCTTATCACCTTCAATTTCTTTGGATAGATGGGGTATTTAGGAGAGCTTTGAATCTACTTTTGGCCATTCAAATTTTTGGCTTCATAAAACACAGAACTGTGCTTTATATCTACTTCACAACACAGAATGATATACAAAATGGTAAAATTTGGCAATTGCTGCACTCGAATGGATGCTTAATTGAGTAGAGGAAAGTCTTAGTTTTGAAATAAAACAATAAAAAACTTAAAATTAACGTGATTTTCCCTTATTGATTGAAATCTTTCTTCTTCCCCTTATTTACTATAAAATTCCTTGATTTTCCGTGAATTCCATGATTTGCTGGCAACCCTGTTTCAAATACGTAAGTTATATATTGAAATCTCCTTCAACTTAAAATTACCTTTAACTTGTCATATCTGTCTGACTGATGACGGATGAACTTCTTGGTTCTCTTTTTGATTATGGTTCTCTTTACAGTTGGCACAACCATTTTGCTAAACGTGGTAATTTTGATATTTTACTAAGGAATTAAAGCTTACGCAAATACATAGTTATCACAGATAGAAAAGAATGTTAGATATCCTCTTACTGTATTATGGAACAACATATATAAATAAATGAGATTAACTTAGGATATCCAACAGAATCTTTCCTTAAGTGCAACAGAATTTTATTTCTGCTATTACTTCTTTTAGTGTTTGCATCGATAACTTAAGGATTACTAAGAATCTCCAGGATGAATTTATTTACCTTGCCGCTAACTGCTTCTTCGGAGCTCGCAGCGAAAAAAGGCCACCTTTCTTGTGCGTGCTGCAAAAGAGGCTGCCTCGTTTACAATTGCACCATGTGGGTGGAATTTTGATGATACCAGGGTTGAAAGGTGTTATTAGCAGAGGTGTTTTCATCGCATACGTTAGGTACTAGTAAGACGATATAATCTAGAATCTTCATTTTGGTGTGAAGACACTACCTCCCTTGTGACACCATGATTGCTTTTATCGTATATGAAAGACGATAATTATACTATCGTCCATGCCAACCTTGAGGCCTAGTTGTGGAACTTGACTCTTACAAACAACAAACTCCTAGAGGCCCCTTGTCGACATGTTTTGAAATTTTCACTGTTGTTAATTATGACATATTTTGAATACAGTTATGACCGACAAAAATAAAATTCTCATGTTTGAACATATTGTCCTTTCTTTAGGCCCATTGACACAACATGTCAACAGTTGAAGCCATAGTGTATCAAAATGGCAAGCTTCAAATTATTAACCAGCTGTTACTGCCAAAGGATACAGTTTTTGAAGAGATTAAAAGTGTAGAAGATGGATGGTTTGCAATTAAAGAAATGAAGGTTTGAGCTGTTTTAGTTGTATTCTACACTTATTGACATGACATATGGCTAGGAAATATTCTGGAACTGTGTTACATAGAATGGTGATGAAAAGCAATTAGAAAGATCACCTGCAGATGTTAGCAGGTGTACATATAAGGGAGTGTGCAGCTGTGTCCAGTTCCATGCTAGTCAGTCCTTTCTTGGGCAAAAGTCTGTCCCTAACAACATAGAGAAAATCAGAAGCATGTATACTAGGAAAGCAAAAAGAGGGTAATCAGGTGAGCAGAATGTTGGTTCAGTGTACTCCTAATCCCAGTGGCTTAGCTGTTGTAGACATAAGCATAGGAGAAGGGGTGGCAGAAGGGGCTTCAGCCTTCCTTAGGTTGGGATAAATCTGGTACATTTGAGCAGTTTTCCCAATAGAACACTAGGAACTTTGAGCAACTTTTCTGGCTGCTCTCCAAATCACCTTACTCGGGCAGGAACTTAACAGCCCCCTTACATTTGAAGTTCTCCTACACCTATGGATGTAGATCAGGGTTAAGATAACTCCTCTAAGGACCCCCAAGCTTTTGAGGCCCTGAAGAGCCCCACAGATTATCAAGAGATTCAAGAAATGACATTTTTGCATTATGTGGAATGAAAATTGAGGTGTGGCCCCAATTGTATTGAATTGCTAGGGGCCCCAAGTGATTCTGTTGTACTACTGCTAGATCCCTCTAAGTAATATTTCTTTGTACTCTCTTGGTTGTAGGGTTAAATTTAGCATCATATCATAGACAAGTTGCTACATTTTAAACATACCAACTGCCATTGATAACTTGTGTACCCTTCTATAGGTGCGTGGTGCTCCTGCCATTGCTGTACTTGGATGCTTGAGTTTAGCAGTAGATATTTCAAACAAAAAGTTTGATACCAAAGAGCAATTAGTGAAGTATGTGACAGAAAAGTTAGATTACTTGGTTTCAGCTAGACCCACAGCTGTGAATATAGCAAAGGCTGCTGCAGAGTTGAAGGCAAAAATTGAAATGTATGAACCAATGAACAATGTGCAGGACCTAAAGACCTATTTAATAAAGGAAATAGAAGGAATGCTACAGAAGGATATTGATGATAACATGAAGATTGGCAGTTTTGGAAGAGATCATATAATGAGTTCCAATGCAAATGTTAAAGTGAAAGTCCTAACTCACTGCAACACTGGGTCATTGGCAACAGTAAAGTATGGGACAGCTCTTGGTGTAATAAGGTGTCTTCATGAAAAAGGTATGTTGCTCTGTATAGCTCAGGAAATAACAAGATAGAAAAAATAAGATAAAAAATTAGTCTGGAAAAGAATGATTTTAGAATATGACACTTTGTTATATAGTTATTTGGTTTTTTGTATTGTAAATCATTGGTTTAAATTAGGATTATGTTATCATTGTAAATACCAATTATAAGTATGGATATATGAAGTTTGAAATGAAATGGTGCTACTGGGGTGCTTGGGAGACAAGATCCCCCTAAAACTCTAGCTAGATCCTCCTTCAGCATCAAATTTTTTATGGTTTCCATGCACTGCCAGAACTTTCACAACCTTCTATTTTCAGCCAATTCAAAGGGCATGGACAGTGCTAGCCCCCAAATATTTTTTCCCTGGTGCCAACTATGGTATGGCTCAGTTCTATGGAGAATGAGAGAGATTAAGTGACTAACAGATGCTATATAAATGCAGTTTCCTCTTTTAATTTAGTTTTTTAAATGAAGGATGAATGCAAAAATCAGTTGAGACTTGAGGCTTGCAGTTGTGTACCAAGCCCTGAAATTAGTGAACATTGTATACTTTATTGATCAAGCTCCTCGATTATTATAGTGATCAAGCTCCTAGAATATTTTAGTTATTTCAGTGAAATGAGAGGTCCACTTATCAACCTAATCGTTTAAGGAGTAGGTCGCTAAAATGTGGCCCAACAGGATTTTTCCAGCCTCCTGACTGGCCACAAGCCCTTGCACTAAGGTGATACTTGATGAAAATACATACTTCACACTTACCACTACACTGAGGATTCCCTAAACAGTTTCAACACAAGCCAGAATACCATGCCATGAAAATCACCATGCAGACTTCATCCATGATATGCCCAAATGTGGTACTTGACTCTAGGTTGTCAGACATATAAGCTTTTGATTTTTCATTACTTCATTGTGAAAAGTATAAAATTTTACTTCAAGCAATCTCTCAACCACCCCTAGACAAGTACAACAATCTGAGATATGCCAAAGTGATTGACTTTCTATTACAATTGCAGAGTATTAGGTGGTGTTTAGCCCCCCTAAAGTGAGATTTTCTCCTTTTTTGTTTTAAAGAACTTAAAATTGCGCTCTCGTGAGCCCTCAGTCGGCCTAGGGCAATCTTTTTTTGAGTGATAAGGACGTTGTTCTCATACTCTTCGGTGCCAAATTGCCGTCCCCTGCTAATCAATTGTTGACAATTTTCCCAACCCCCCGCACTTATTAGGACTCCCTGCTTGTTAGATTTTGTGCATAAACTTTTCAAACCGTGTTCCAAATAAATGTTTTGTGTAAATCTTATTGTCTGTTAGCAATGTTGTGCTGCTCACGTTCTCACGACCATAGACGCCCGATTTATGAACATAGAGTGCTTCATAGCAGTACTGTCATAGATGTGAAAACAATGTTACTACCCCCCTTCCCGCTTATTAATTTCTTCTGTTTCCAGCCCCCCGGGAATTAGGAACTAAGAGTATTTACCTATCTGGGCACAATGTACCCTTGCTTCAAGAGCTCAAGTTCGTAGTAGATTGCTCGCAGGGTGCTTCTATGAAGTAGAAGATATAAACTGCTTTATGGTAATATTGTACTTACATATTATTTTGTATTATTTTGTGTTTTATGTATTATTTTGTGTTTTATGTATTATTTTGTGTTTTATTGTGTTAAATTTTACAGGCGACCTTGAGCATGCTTTCTGTACAGAGACAAGGCCATACAATCAAGGTGCAAGGCTAACGGCATATGAACTTGTCTATGAGAAGATTCCTTCAACACTTATCGTCGATTCTGCTGCTTCACTGCTCATGAAAAAGCACAAAATTGCTGCAGTTATTGTTGGAGCTGACAGGGTCGTTTCAAATGGTGATACAGCCAACAAGATTGGAACATACCAATTGGCTATTACTGGTGAGTATCTTGGAAAATAGAAAATATACTTATTTGTTGATTGGTTATATTCTACTCAACAAGAAAGCTGCAAGTGAAGACTTTGAAAAATGTTAGGAGGTACCGATTTTTTTGTAGAGAGAAGCGACATATGCTTAGAAGAGTTTGTATCTGGTAATAAATGTAATATCAACTTTTGGCGACTTCTTTGTTATCACTCATTGTTCTCATGAAATTTATTTTGCTTTCATTCGCAATGATGAATCCCTGATCTGCTTTGTAACGTGCGTCTCAGGCAATTTCCACCGATTTTTCTATATGTTCTTTGCTTATTTCACGAGCCATCTTGAGCCTTAGGTGGGAACTGACCATTTGTTTTTAATAAAAAAGCTATGTACTACTGAAAGGCGTTCGATACATACTTTGTTTAAAATGATGTAGTTTATATCACTATTAAGACTCAATCGCTGAAACATAAAATAGTTTAGAAATGATGCAAGGCTTACGCTTCATCAAGACTTTTTGTGCATCCGAATTATATTACTGTTTGTAGATTAGCTTTGGCGCTATCACTCAAAGTCAAAGTCCTTTCCCGCGCCAATGGCGCATAGGGCGGCGCCTATCTCCGTTTCTATAGCCCTAGGCCACGTATCTGCGAATGCAGTGAAAGCTACAGCGGGGGGCTGGTCCACTGCTAGCTCTGCGAGTTTAACTTTTCCACTCCATTCTCTTATGTCGAGCGCCAGACGAGAAGGCAGTGAGTACCATTTTAAAGTCTTTGGCATCACTCAGCCGGGGCTCGAACCAACGACCTACCGGCTGTGAGGCAGGCGCTCTACCACTGGGCGATCACTCCGGTATAGATACATTATTTATTGTTTTGTTCCACTTTTAGTTTGCTTCGTGATCAAGTAAGACATCAACAAAGATTTGAATATATTCGTTTCATTTTCAGACGAAGTTGCACCTTTGACACTTTAAGAATAACTTAGGAATAATCTTAGGCCCAAAACAAGAAAAATTTAAGAATATTGAGGCACATAAGGTTGTATAAGGCATTTTTATGGAATAGTGTGTATTATGTTACACTTCTCATTTTCATGGAATGGTATTTATCAGAATCTCAATACAGAGACTGCGAAGCAGTTAAAAACTGAAGCTCTAGGTCAAAATAGCACATGAGGTTTTTTAAGATAAAATGATGCGGCACTGTACATATTCAGAACAACAAATACCTTTCTGGTGATAATTATTCATATTTCAACAACTGTAGTGTTCACATTGAACCATTTGCTTCTCAGATAAAAATATATTGCTTCCTTGTTCATTAATGATATTTAACTTCTAAATTTCAATATATTTTGAAGAAACTTTGAATTTTCAATCGTCATGACCATTATGAAACTCTGATATTGAATTTTCAGCACAGTTTCACCGTGTACCGTTCTATGTGGCTGCACCAACAACCACAATCGACTTCAATCTGAGATCTGGTGAAGAAATCGTTATTGAAGAAAGAAACGTCGAAGAGATAACTCACGTGAATGGAGTACGCCGTGCAGCCGATGGCATCAATTGCCACAACCCTGCGTTTGATGTTACGCCTGCTTCTTTAATTACAGGTGGGATAATCACGGAATTCGGTGTTTTTCAGCCAGCTGAGCTTGAATCAAAGTTGAAGCTATTGATTGGAAAGTAAGGGTTTGTTTTACATGTAGTTGACTTGGGACATCTTAGGTTTAGTCTCCGCCAGTGATGTGCCGATACACCTGTTGGGTGAGCGTTCTGACCAATTGACCAACTATTGATACTAAATTATTACTAAAAGAATAAAGTCACAGAAAATACTATGGCCAACCCTCTTAGCAGCCTGGCCAACTTTTTGACCAACTTTCTTGCAAATTTGAAAATATTGCGGGCGACGCCCCCCACGCCCCCCCATGGACACATCTCTGGTCTCCGCTATCTGCCTAACTCATGGGCCAAAGTTAGCTTTGTGACAATTATTACAATGAAGCTTAGCTTTAGTTGAACGTAAAAAGTTGATGATTTCTTAATGATTAGTGATTTGTGATTTGTTCTATTCCACCCATATGGTGGAATGAAGGACCCAGGTAGAAGTCTATTGATGATAATTATGGTTCAGTTTCGAGAACTCTCTATTGTTGATATTTGTGGTTCAGTTTCGAGAACTCTCTATTGTTGATATTTGTGGTTCAGTTTCGAGAACTCTCTATCGGAACTGGGCATTCAGATGTCACTGCAAAAGTAGGTTGCCAATGCAATCGTGTCACAGAGGTTATGCAATAGTCTAAGGTGCGTGATGTGCACGTTCAAATGAAGGGCTTGGAATATATCATGTGTAGCGATTGTTTGTCGGCAAAATAATTTGAATTTGAGTATCCTTCGGATCAAGAATAGAGTGTTAGACCAGTTTTTATTCTTTGATTTTTGCGCGGGGAAGCGTCACCAAATTATGGCGCGTGGGCAGGTGGAACCAATGAAAGTAATGCCGTAACTAGGGATTGCACGGGTGGCAGCACCGTAGGTGGCATCACGAATGGGACTTTCACCAAAGTGTAGCTACAGAATTACACCATATTCAGTAGTTTGGTGCGCGTGTTGGTGGAAGCAGTTAAAATGCTGCCATAAATACCTAAGTTAGTCACTAAATTTTGACGCATGCGCCGATTGAAACAGTGAAAGTGGTACGAGGAATGTCTTCCCTGCGCACTACAGAGAATGCAGTCTGGGGGTTGGAAGTACTGCCTGGATTTGGTACGCTCTATTTTCTTGATAATTCTTCGGGAGAGTATCGATGCCAAATTTTCCTGAACATTATGACTACTTAAAAACTTTCTCGGCTCTTAGTGGCGGTATTGGGGTCAGCAAGAATCCCTTGACCTTGATACGAGGAACAAAAACAAGTACTGTACCAATTTAGTGTTCTCTTCTACTACCCTTGACATGGTGCTTTTTATGAGAAAGAATATTTAGAATGTAGACAAATGATTAGTACTATAGCTGAATTTGAATGAATTTTTTGTGACCAGTGATAGTACAGTTGAACCTCGATAGATGGAACTGCCAGGGAAACAACAACTTGTTCGACTTATCGAGGTTTACTGTACTTGCGGTTAACTTTGCTTCCCAATGACCCCAAAGTTGCCAAATGACCCCATTGGTCATTTTGAAAAGGTAGCAATGGGAAATTTGCAAAATCTATATTGTGTTTCTTGAAAGCAGATCCCTAAGAAACAAATGTTGCATATTTACACGGATTTTCCTTAAAGGTGGAAGACTCCTGTAATTCCACCTTACGAAACGTAGCTCAAGGCCTAGTAGTGATAGTTTCTAAATCTTGGCCACATTCTAGTTGTAAAAGTACCTTAGAATTTTCTTAATTTCATAAAATTGCAGCGAAAACGTAAATCAAAGCGTAGACGTACTCTCAAGTGCCAAATAGACGGGGATCCTAATAAACAGAGGGGTCGGAAAAAAGTGTAAAATTTAATTAACGGGGGAGGGGGTCGGAATTTGAGAAATGGTTTTAAATGATTAGGAAACGTTGGAAAGAACAAAAACAGGTTATCATAGAGCATAGGTTATCATAGAGCATAGAGCTAAAAGATATACAGAACCACTCTATTTTTCCTTGAATATTGCACGTGAATAGCACTAAGAAAAAAATGGAATGAAATCAGGGGTGCGTAAAGAAGTCCATTTCCTTAAAATTAATAAACGGGGGGCCCTAATAAGGTCCGGGGGACGTTTATTAGGCACCTGAGAGTACCAAACTAATAGTATTGTAAAAAAAATGTCAGTGCAAAATAGAACGCAAGTCATGTTCACAATGTTTTGGTTCTGCTTATTTTGAATTAAGTGACGACATTAAATGTCCAATTGGTCTAAGGTTTCTTAGCTCTTTGAGTCTAGTTCTAAAAGTTTCTTAAATTTTAGGCTGTCTAGTACTAAGTTTCTTTTAGTAGTAAGGGGGTGGTCATGAAGTATCTGTGATGGAGGGGTGGAGGCTTTTCCTTAATTTTCAAATAAAATTTGGTACCCTACCCTACAAAGATTTAAAACATATTTCATACCTCCTCCGAAATTTGCAACTAAAAGGTATCAGAAAAGCTTATTTGATAGACTTTAGGACTAGTTGATCAACTAGTCAAATAGTTTTAAGGTGTCAGTCAGTCATGAATTATTTATAAAATTTGGAAATATAACTAGTTTCTGTTTCGTACCCCCGCCATACTTTTATAATTTGTTTGAAACCCCTCCATAAAATTGCATTTTTGTTACATACCCCTCCCGAAAAGCCTTCGCCCCCCCATAGCATATACTTAATGACCACTCCCTATCCGGTTTCCTGTAAAAAAGCAACCTGTAAAGTGAAAGGACAGGCAGTAAATTTGAGTGAAGGAGATGGGATGCAAGTCCCATGCCCACTGAAGTTTGAAGGTCGTGCGGATTTCGTGACGATTGTAAAAAACCAACTGGATAAGTTGATAAAACTTTGATCAACATTGCTGACAGAAGTGTTTTGATCGCATTTTCTTTGAATTTACCGATTTTATTGAAAGGTTTGGCAATGCATCTGATATACTAGCATGGCGAACACTAATTTCTTGTAAGCGATGTAGGTCCTGTGTCTCATTTAGGAGACAGAGTTAAAAAGGATAGAACAGAGCCATGAAAGCAAGTTGTGACAGTCTCTAGTTTTGCAGTTGAGACAATGAAAGTCCGTACTTGACACGTTTGATTACATATTAGACACCGACGTGAGGTCATACGCACCTGTCTCCGTTCAGGAATAGCTTGTGTTTCCAATCTTATAACCTTGTCCAACTTGACCTTTTACGCTTCTGTTCTTAATGGAAACAGAATTTTAGCCAGTGGCATAGCCAGGGTCGCAACTTGGGGGTCAATAAAGGGTGTGGACCCTGGAGGGTAGCTAGAGAGTTAACTAGGGGTATAGATCTATAGCCCCCTGTCATGACCAGCATTGAAATGCCATCCGATTTGAAGAAGGACGGAATGATGTAGGTCATGGGAGCTGAGCCCCCTGGAAAATTCTATTGACATACCTTTAAATACCAGTGAAATGCCCTTTTAGATATAAAGATGCAACCTTTTCCAGATAGAAAAGAGCAATTGCACTTGATTTTGCAAAAATACCTTCCAATATATTGATTTTAATCCAGATTCAAGAGTTTCTTGGACACCAATTTGTTTAGTATTGGGGGGGGGCAGCTGCCCCCTTGCCCCTGGCTACATAACTGGTAATAGCTGCTAGGCAGGGGCACACATTTGGGATTTGTGCCTGCAAATTCTGAGAAATGATCTTGGGGAACCTGGAATTGTGGTAGCCCACTTATGAGTAGAATGTCTACACTTGTCTGTACACAGTGTCTACCATATGAGGGAAATGTCAGGGAAATCTATTGCCTCATAAGTATGTCTGGGAATTTTGGCCCTTTTTGCAATGTCAAGGAATTCTGACCCTTTTCACTGATATTCAAGACTAGCACAACATACTTAAATCATCACTTTTCATCCTTGTGCCATAATCTACTATATTTGAAATATATGTGGTTGAAAGGTCAAAGGAGTACCAGAGTTTCAATATTTCAAAACTTGCTGATGTAATGTTTTTTCTTTGCTTGGCTTGGTAGCTTGACTCATGGGTCTTTTACGAGGTACTCCTTTCCTATACTTTTTCTTCTATTGGATAACATTTACAATGACATATGTCAAGAAAGAAGGGATATTTGTCGGGGAAATCCATCTTCTAGAATTGGCAGACACCCTGCTGTCATTTTCGTATATACACTTATATACTTGATTTCAGCAATGGCTGACAGAGTCAAAATATACTAGTCAAAAATAGGCTACCACAGTTCTTGAAATATATGCATGCACTATCTTGGATTTGAACCCCATGGGAATGACCAGACAACAATGAATTAATCTATGAGTTACTGTTGTTGTTGCAAAGAGAATACAATGGAAAGAAGATAACCACTGAAATAAAAAATGAAACAAATTTTGGATGCATTAAAAATGTCTGTGTACAGCAATGGCCTATAATAAGTTAATAAGTACATTAAATCAGAATATCAAAACTATCAGAAGCACCAAAGCAAATAACTCTACAGCAATGGCTAGTTATTGATGCACAGTGCAGCACCTGCCTTTCAACAACGCAAGTTTCTGGATACCAAATACAGGATTTTGATCTTTTTGAATGATTTTTGAATAAAATAAACCTGAATATGCAGCTAGAAAGTACACCAAACAATCTGCATTATTGGCTTTGGCATTTGCATCGAAGCACCCTTCAAAGATGACATTTCCCAACAAAAATCTTTAGCCATGGTGACTTCAAATAAATTTTACTTTCATCTACGTTCATCTCTCATTGCATTTCCAATTCAGAACTTTACAATGTAGCTCTTTTTTACTTGGTACATCTTTCCATTAAAATTTAAGAAGCTGTTGATGCAGATTTGTGTTTGTCTAAAGGCTTTTCCAAAAGTTGGGGTCTATTGCCATCTTTCTTTCAAAGTTAGTATACCAAGTTTTTATGACACTAAGAGGAACATAAGTCTCCGCTGGATTTGGAGTCATCAATTGTTGTGTAGTAGCAAATGAAGCTGCAAAGTTGAACAAACTATGCAGCATTTTTTGAGTGAACTCAAAGAAAGCAACTACATTGGAAGGTACAGTGCTGGCTTCTGGTGTCTGGTTCATTATTTCTGTTAAAGGTTCCAGTGATATTCCAATCTGAGCAATAGTGTGGTCATCTGGATCTGACATTGTTTGAAATGGGTTATGTCCACCCTCCAAAAGTTTGACCTTCAAAACAAAGGATACAGGAATGCTAACATATGTATGTATTTTATTTATGACACTTGTATAGACATATAATCTAAATATGTATTTTAATATATAATCTTCAACAGATTTGTGAGTATTTATGAGTGCAGTAGCAAATAATTGACAAGGAAGATTCAAGATGTAACAAACCTTTGTTATTTTGAAAATTGCACTTGGCTTTTCATTTGAAATATATCCTAGTAAATGCCAGCTTGTCTGCATCTTGGGCCAGCAGAAATATACAGATCCACCATAGCCATCAGGAAATGGTTGAGTGCCAGTTAAGAAAATAACTATATGATTAATACTTTCACAATCTGGTAGATTGAAAACTACCTGCTTTTCATTGATTTGCATAAAATCAGTTGTAACCTATGAAAGCATGAGAAACATTGAAATAGTCTCAAAAACAGCACAAAAAAGCACAAAGTTACAGACTAAATACTGATAAAAAATTGATAGGTTCACACGACAAAATTTAGTGTACTACAGGGCATTGTCACAGGCTTCAACATAGCTATACCTATGTACTTTAATAGGCAAGGAGGCTGCAAGGGTACTAATCTAGTATCGTACAGCCTCCATGTCTGTCATGTGGGCAATTACTAAACATGGAGTGTGTGTGGGTGTAATCTTTGGTCAATTTCATAATGGCAGACATGGAGGCTGCACAAAACTGCATTAGCACCGCCTGCAAGATCATAGAAAAAACTGTCTTCAAAAGTGACCTGCAATAGAATCTCATTGTATTTATGTGAGCTACGTACCAATCTACCGGACACAAGGCATCCAAACATACCAGCCATCACTCGAACAGTTGATGTGATCACAGCCCCCTTTTATTGATCAAAAACGATGATGCAGGCCTCGTATCATTGGGTTGCCTCGTATCGAAGATAAGAAATTTGGTTAGTGTTGAAAACGAACAAGATGGCAACTCTAGAAGATAAAGATATTTGGAAAGATGCCGAGGTAATTCACTATATATAGCTTTATCAGTAGACCTTAGTATTTCAGAGCACAAGATTATGTAGCTATATCAGGTCGTGGTCAAGCCAGAACTGACTAAAGATTGCTGAGATCACCAGCTTTGCAACTACTTGGCATGAAGATGAAGCTCAGCTTCAGAAGCTGTATCATTAATTGGTACACGTTTTTTTATAAGAAACCATTTTATATGCAACCTAGTACTAGACTGCCTAAAACGTAAGAAACTTTTAGAACTAAAAACAAAAAGCTAAAAAAACTTTAGGCAAATAGCACGTTGAAGTCGTTACCGGGTTCAACGTAAAGCTGCATCAAAACAATGCGAATATGACATTGCATTAGAATTGAGCTTGTACTGACACATTTTTTGTTTTAGGAAAAATATTTTGCGTTCTGCGTACGCTTTCAGAGCAATTTAGTTCGCAAATCAAAAAACTATTATTTGGAACTAAAATGTGGCCAAAAATTAAGAAACTTTCGGTACTAGGCTTTGACCTAGGTTTCTTACAAAACAATCCGTGTAAACCAGTTAATTTCTTCTTATTTCATGGCTATTGTTAATTGGTATTAATTTTGCAGGAGGACCTTGGTGCAGATGTTCTCAAGATGTCAACTGAAGAAATCATTAGTCGTATCAGGCTATTGGATAATGAAGTTAAGGTAGTGCATTTCCTTAAGCTATTCCAACCTCAGTTTTCATTCTCAAGACTGGGGTTGTGATCAGGGGTATTTTAAAAATAATTTGGATCTGAAGATTATGAATTTTTTGTCACAACCTTGTAAGTTTTCCCTTGCTATTGTATGTATGATACTCAAGCTCTTTTATTCTTGGAAAATCAGTGAATAACTTTTGTGTAGCTTTTTAATGTATCATTTTTACAGAATTTTTTGTATCTTTACTTCTCTACTTTCTTTGATATAGGCATTTTTCCTTGCCTTCCTGTTTTACCAGAAATTTGTCTTTATTGATGTCAAAACTGTCAGTTTACATAATAATACTACCTAGCAATATTAGGATATTGATTTGATAATAATATCTTGCATTTTTAGATAATGAAGAGTGAGATTATGAGAGTTAGCCATGAGCAGCAAGCCATGAAAGACAAGATAAAGGTAGGTATTCAGCTTTCATTTTTACACCCTATGCTTTATTTTCCTTTATCAATTGCTAAGTTGTGTTTTCTATGGGGCAGCCATTATTGAGTCCCTTGAAAAGTAAGCACTTATCAAATGAACTCAACAAAATGATTTGTGCTATCCAAGCCTAGAGTCATCATCAGCAATCAATGTTTTTAAGGCAAGCCACATAATATTTTGATTGCTGATGATGACTCTAACCAGAGGTGAATTGTTCATTTTAAGTTGCCATTTAAGTCAATGGAGTTGTTGTGATGTAATAGTATTTTCAAGATTCATACTGTTTATGTTACATGTATGAATTTACATCACCTTGGTGAATTCAATATTGGAAATGAGAAATGTATCTTATTCAAATCATCTTCATAATTAGCTTTAACAAAAATTGAATGAATTCATGCCATCAGTAACTGCTCTGTTCTGTTCTATATACCACAGAAGCTACCTCTTTTTTATATCAGTTAAAGATAGCTAGAAAACAACTACAAGTATTGTATACTGTGCTGTCCCTCATGTAGGAAGATACAAGGTAATCAAGCCTCCACCAAGAACAAAGCATACATTTTTCAGAAATATATGCTCTTTTTTCTATAGGAATACAATTTGTAAAACATTAAATCTCAATGGGGCATTAAGCTCATTGAGAAATAGCTATCATGGTTAGGTATTCCTATTAAGAGAGGAGCATATCACTGCTAAGATGTTAAAGTCAATCCCTGAAATTGCCGTGGCTTAATCAAACTAGCCTGTTTGTTTTTTATGTAATCAATTGTTGCCTCTATAACTATCCTATTTTCAACTAATGTCTAATTGTAGCTACCATAGAGAAGCAAGTTGCATAAGACTATTGGACCCAGCTAGCTATAGGTTTGTGGTATCTGAACCCAAAACTTCTGCACTTGATTAAAATGGGGGGGGGTGGTGTAGGATGTAGTGCTCATTGTCCTAATTGTCCTCATTAGCCATACCACAGTTATACAGAGGACTAATGCAATCACAATTATGATGAAATTTGTGTGAATTTAGGTAACTGAATTGTTCTTGAAGCTTTGTTATATTCAGGAATCAGGACTTTCAAGTCAAGAACTTTGTAAGTAGGGTTTTTGTGGTTAATGCAGTCAACTTCTGCTTGAAGCCAGCAAGGGATTTAGAAGTTTGGACCTCAGATGGTACTTTGTTCCATTCATGAATTATATTGTAGAAATAGGAATTGGACAAGCAACCAGTTCTAGCCCTTGGTTGTGTGTATACACAAGGGTTATGCAGACTATAGGATATTTGTGGTGCAGGTAGAATAAGAGAAAAGATATGCTGGAGAGTGTGTCAAAGTGAACTTTACAAAGTGACATAATCTTAGTAATCTACTTTTTAGTAGGCATTGTAGACCATGCAGTTACTGTTTTGCATTTGACTGTAGGTGTAGCAGCTCATTTGTGACTGCAGGAGTAGCAGAACATTTAAAAAGTTATGAAGCATTACAATACTTTCTTTGAATGGGCATCCATTGCTAGATTAAGTTAAAAACAGGCAAAATTGAGTATTATCTGATCAGTGCATATTCAGGTCATGAATATACTTCTATGTAGTCAATTTAGGAGCCTTAAGCATTGTGAGTTTTTTATTAATAATTATCAGAGTTTGTGCATTGCTTTTGATAGGAAAATACAGAAAAGATAAAAGTAAACAAGACTTTACCCTACCTGGTATCCAATGTAATTGAGGTAAGATTTAATGTCATATCAATTGAGAACTATTTCTCATGATTTTATCAGTTGTTTATATATGGCTTCTATGTAGTAATAACACCTATAATTTTACCATCAAAGTTAGTTATGAGACCTAAATAGTAAAGACATCATAGTTCTTGGAACTTTGGCATGGTATAATTATTTTGATAATCAATAAAAGTGCATAAAAACCTTACATATTTTGTTGCTGTGATTCTTTTCAGCTCTTGGATGTTGATCCTGAAGATCAGGTATGCTTTGTTCTTGATGATCTGTTATTTTTTCTCTCCTTTCTACTCTTTTATGTTCTTTTTGGTGTTGTTGAAATTGCCTTTATGTATCCTGAATAAGACATGAGAGTGGAATTGAAAATGTAGACTCCTATAGACTGTAGTATCATGCTCATGTGGGTCATATTTATGTGCAGCATGAAAACCTAATTAAAAGTAAATGATGCAAGATGCTTCAACATACATGTAGCACGCATTTTCATTGGGGTTTCATGTTAGTACTATGTAGAATTGTTGTTATCAATAGTCTTCATTTATATAGCCAGAGGAAGATGGGGCCAATGTTGATTTGGATTCACAAAGAAAAGGAAAATGTGCTGTGATAAAGACCTCAACACGACAGGTAATACTCTTGGTAGTTATTTGTTAAGCATGTTTGAATCAGTGCTACTCATTCTCAGGGGTGAAGCTAAAGAAAATTGTTAGTGGGGTGCACAACCCCAATTTGGCAACAAAAAGCTTCATATGAGCCCAATTTGCTGACAAATAGGACTTTCCTTGACTTATCAGTAATACAAGGTTGACGAGCACTATTGATATTCAGAAATTGTGCTGACAACCTGAATGTTGGAAGTGCAGCACACCCCACACCCCCTACAGCTACATCCTGCTCATTCTATTTGACTCTGCATTTGTTGTGGGATACGTTCCCAGTGATTTTACTAATGCTGCTTGTCCTTAGCACTACTTTCTCTGAATTTTGTTTAAGATCCATGCCAATATTTAGGTTTAGAAAAGAAATGAAAATTATGTATCCATTGTCTTTGGCTACATCAGCAGTTTTGTCACAATGGCAGATAAACTATCATGTATTGTCCACTCACTGATTTCTAGAAAAGTATTCTGAGCCCTAGTGCTCCATATTGCAGATCATTAACACTCTAATATTTGATAGCTAAATATGTCTTTTTGCCTGCTTTGCAATCTTTCTTTTGTGGTGCTATTAAACCTGCAGATATTATGTTCTAGATTGTTGGCTTATAATCTAACAACAGCATGAATGTTGTTTATGAAAATGCATCTTGTAGTCATTCTTGCATTTTAATTTTCTTTATCATTGTTTAGACATACTTTTTACCTGTTATTGGTCTTGTTGAACCAGAAAAGCTCAAACCTGGTGATTTAGTGGTAAGTAGGACATGTTTTGAAGTTCAACAACCTCATCAATCGATCTAGGGGCTTTTCACCATCATTAAGTAATGCTCAATGCATCAAAAGGGGCCTGGCATATCATCTGAAGAAATATTGCAGTTGTTTAGGCTCATGAGATTGGGGGCTAGCTCTCAAAATTGAATGCAAATTTGCTTGAATAGATTTTTGATCAATTTGTGCAGTAAATTATTGTCATTGCTCCTTTACAGATTGTAGAGATAAGCTTTCACATCAAAGTAGTATTCTTAGGGGATAAAACCATAATTCCTCAGTTGATATTAGGCTGTTATCAACAACTGCATTGTGAAAACTTCCCTTGTCAAATGTGCAAGTTACAAAAAGTCATTTAGTACACATTTTCTTATAAGAAAAATGTTTATAAGAAAATGAGGCTCAATTGGCCAAAATATTAAGAAAATCACAAGGCTCAATTTCCAAAAATATATGTTTTTGTTGGCCAAAAATCAGTGTTATATTGTAATTGTTTTCAAATGTTAAACATGGAATTCAGATTTGAGCATACACAATAGACAGAGAAGGTGTAACCCATTTTAGCCAGTTTATTTCAGGAAAAATAAAAAAAAATTTAAGAAAATGTAAACCTCAATTTGGGGAAAAGTTTAGAAAATTGAGACTCAGGCAGAATGGCTTGCTTATAAAAAATATGTATATTTAATCTTTTGAAGAGCTTTACATCTCATCTTCTACTTCTCATCTTTATTTGATTGTTTTTATTTGGTAGAGTTTTATCTAGTCCATTTTACAGTAGAAATATTTAGCTTTTGACTTAATAAACATTTAAACTTGTTGATCTTTTTAGGGTGTAAATAAAGATTCCTATCTGATATTGGAGACTTTACCTGCAGAGTGAGTTTTATCAAGTTGTTTGCATATTATATGTTTTATATGCATACATATATTTATACATATTAAACATTTTCTTCACTACTGGATGATGTATTTAGCTGTTTATTATAAAACTTTTAAGGTATGATGCTCGAGTAAAAGCTATGGAAGTTGATGAAAGACCAACTGAAAAGTATTCTGATATTGGTGGTCTAGACCAGCAAATTCAAGAGGTAGACCACTTACTTTACAAATAATTCAAATGGTAGTTATTTGAAATAAGCAGTTTTCTTTAAGAAGTTGAACTATTTTCTGTGAATATTTCAAATGCTAGAAGGTACACAAGTAACCATGAATGCAACAACTAGGGAGACACAGGGTTTCACAAATTTGTATGTAAAGTGCCCTTTTTCAACTTACATAGTTCCCTATTTTGCTAGTAATGGTGCCCCTGAATGCATGTGCCCCAACCTCTTCATTGCTTCCTATGTCCCTGTGCGTAGCAGTACTCTGAAGAACGTACAAAAGCTTGAGAAATTGTTTAAGTATGTCTAGCGTTGAACTTATTTTGCAAGGAGGCAGGTAGACTATCTAGGAAGTTCAGTATCAGTAGGTAGCAATGGGTATAAAATGCTTGAAGCTAAACTAAAAAATGATGTATTTGCTTTAGCTGAATTTTCTCTAGCCTCATTGGTAGAGAAACTAATTAGAGAAACCATTTACTCAGCTACAATGGCAGAGTCACTTTGTAGTCAGTGACTAGATGATACTTAGCCATTTGATTCAAGAGGTAGAGAATGAAAGTTCTCCTCTCTTCCACATTACCAATTATCTTCTCGCTTTTTGTCTCTGTTATTTAATTGCCACTTTATTTTCAAGACTTGGCATGTAGCGCATTTCTTTAAGTATTTTATTTGCCATGTGCTACACTGTAACAGTTACAGCTTGTTCTTGAATCAGTTTATAATCTTTTTATACATGTATTTATCTCCTAGCTCATTGAAGCAATCGTGCTGCCAATGACGCACAGTGAAAGATTTGAACGGCTTGGTATCCAACCGCCAAAAGGTATTACCAACGTTTTGGTCTTACTCCTCATTGTCCAGGGAAGGAAACTTGTACAACATCTTTGTCAGCATCCTTTAGTATGGCTCTCTGCTAGCATTATGGTGGGAAATTCCTTTCAATAGGGCATGCACATTTCTCTGACTCTTCCTAAGAGAAGACGTGGTTAGCTTCCACACCCAATCAGAAGTTGCAGAAGTTTGCCTGCTTTGTTTATCACACAATCCTTTATAATATCCTCAGATAGGATATTAGGTTATTATTAGAACCCCCTAATCTGTTGCATCTATCATCTATCCAGTGATATACTTGTGGCTTATTTTGATCCACTTTTATGTGTTTAAAGCCCTTATGTGTTTCTCGCTTGCTTTCATGGCTATTTTGGAGTATTGCAAAAAGTTTAGAAATGAAATATTGTTGGCAAATCCCTTTTATTATTGAATCAATAGATCTTTTGTCAAATTTCACTTTTGTTTCATGTACATTAAAATCAGATTATCACTTAGCGATCATTCACCCTTTACATAACGCCTCTAGGGGGAGGGAGGGTACCTTGATTTGTTACGCTATTGTTTGATTTATATGGAGAGCTATAGTATGGCGCGTTACGACAGGGGGAGGGGGTCTCAAAAACTGTAAATTTAGCTTTACGTAACAGGTCAATGACCCCTTGTTGAATAACATCAGAAGTAATCCATGAATTGAATTTTAGAATGAATAGGATTTACTGATTAATTTCTTACTTCAGGAGTACTTCTCTACGGTCCACCTGGAACTGGTAAGACACTTCTGGCAAGAGCATGTGCAGCAGAAACAAAGGTAAATGAATATTTCTTGATTTCATAATGTAGTGCACTCATATTCTAGCTTCCTATCGCTGTCTACTCCAAAGCCCATGATAGTCCGGGGGGAGGGGGGACGTTTATAAATTTAAGCAAATTTTGAAGACATCCGCTACTTATGTTAATTCCCCTGTTTATTAATTTTAACAATTTTGGAGCTGTTTCAAATGTGCATAGATCAGTTTTCTTTAGATGTTAATGCAGGGACTGCATTAAATCTCAGTTACCCATCCTATCTTGTATTTTGCTGTTTTTAGATGATGTTAGCACTTCATAAGAACAGACATGTCTAGACGCTGCTTCCTTTATGCTCGCATGTTTACCCTCTCCCCCCGCTTAATTTGCACCTCCCTATAATTAATTTTTGAAGTTTGTTAGACCCTCGCCACACTTATTGTGACCCACGCTCCGTGTATTATGGATTTTGTAGTAAGCCACAAAAACATCTGAAAATGCATATATCTATTCCTTGATCTGCATGTTGATGTTGTTTGTCTATATCGTAGTCATCATATTTATATTCATACTGCATGAGTAGAAGTACAGATCTCTTATTAATATGAAAATACCCTCAGCATAGAATTTGACAATCATAATATTGTTAGAAATTCATGAAAATATCTCATTGCGGCCTTCAATTTTTAAATTAGATTACTGAGGAAAATAAGCATTTAATTTTTGTAGGCGACCTATTTTAGAATATTTTATCGGGTTTGATTGTTTGTAGCTGTTGGAAATGATTTTTATCCCTTGCAGGCGACATACTTAAAACTTGCAGGTCCACAGCTTGTTCAGGTTTGCAGCATCGGTTTTTCCATACTACAGACAAACTTCCCACTGAAGTTTTAGTCTGTATATAAATTTCATGCACACAAACATCTTCTATAAATATTCTTGTGATTGATTTTTTTAATTATCTTTATTTTGCATTATACCTTATTTTGCTGTTCATTTGCACCTTCCTCATCGGGCAGTGATTGTCAACCAGCTTTCGGCAGGATATTCTCAACAGTTTGCAGCTTTCTTGCCACGGTGGAAGCAGCAATTGTTTTATTCTTTTTGACTTTCACAAGGCATGCCCAAAAGATATTATCTATTGCAGGTGCTCAAATTTTTGGGCAAGCGTAGTCGTACCACTTGCAAGTTAATATTGCGAGGCTTTTCACGGGGAATTTAGCAAATTTGAGGAAGCCATGAGATAATATGTATCATGAAATATATAGACAACACAGTCATCAATAATTTTTGAAGAAACAAATTAATTTATCTGCTGCACCTTCCCCGAACATGTGTATATGAGTGATGCCCTTGCTTTGCATTTAGATGTTCATTGGAGATGGCGCAAAGCTGGTCAGAGATGCTTTTAACCTCGCTAAGGAAAAAGCACCAGCTATTATTTTCATAGATGAACTTGATGCAATCGGGACAAAGGTAATTTCATCATTTCTAGACTGTTTGGTCTTCTATTTTGCTTTAAAGGGTGTTTAGTAGCAGTATGGTCGTAGGTTTTAGATCGACCTTTTACGGCGCTTCTGCGCTATAGCTTTGTGCCTTTTGGGGGCATGACGATAATTCTTTGCCTAAGAGTTATCGAGGTATAATTATATGCGTGCTTCTCAAATTTGAACAAACACAAGAAGCAAAGAGTTCACTGTTACTGGGTAATAGCTTTTAGAATTCACGATGTGTCTCTATGTTGATATCAAATTGATTCTGCCGTTGGTGCGTTGTATCGTGTATACCGATCCCTCAACTTACTGAGCTTTTGCAATATCTATATGTTGCAATATAGAGACGAAACTAGGCCATTTTGTGTATTTGCATATTAAAATCATCTCTTGTTTACATTTAGAGGGATGACACTAGTAGGGTAGATTATATGGTGTTGCAAAAATTGCCATAGCATTTCAATTGTGAAATATTAGGCATAGTTTTTCTGAACTATGAGTAGGTAGGATGTCATTTAGAATGCCTGTCGAAGGTTCAACTTGAGCTTTGTCTGAATGCTCACTCTCTATCTGGTTACCTGGTGGGTGTACGAGGGAGATAAAGACGGCGAGGAAAGGAACTGGCCAACCTGCATCATATGCCGATGGCTCAGGATAAGTGTCCTCTCTAACAGACACTTCGCTACGTACGAATGTACACTCGTGTCTTCCTTTATTCTGAATTGGTTTCATTTTATTATTAGCGATTTGATAGTGAAAAGGCTGGAGACAGAGAGGTGCAGAGGACCATGTTGGAGCTGCTTAATCAATTGGATGGATTTAGTTCAACAACAAATATCAAAGTAATTGCGGCAACAAACAGGGTTGATATTTTGGATCCAGCTTTACTGCGTTCAGGTGAGAACTCAGTGGGGTTATGTTGCTACATCGATCGTCACAATCTGCTCGCTTGATCGCAATGGTTCTTCAGTAGCCCATTTCAGTAGCAATTTAGTGTAAATTCACTGTACCCTCAGCAGAAAACAAATGTGTTGGATTTTTAAGAGTACCAAACCTTTTCCTGAGCCACAATATTCTTAAATTTTTCCGGTTTTGAGCCTAAGATTGTTCTGGAATTATTCTAAGTGTCGAAGGTTTAACGTGGTCTAAAAATGAAAAGAATATATTTAAGTTAACATAAAGCAAATCGAAGGAGGAATAGAATAATAAATATTGTATTTAAATAGTCTGTTGGTACTGCAGAGCTTAACCAGAACACGAAAAAGCGGCAACATTTTTAGACATACTTAAAAGCTTTTTTCGTCCGACATTCGTCAGAGTACGAAACGTCGGATAGCGACCGAAATGTTAACCGAAGTATATGACCAGGTGCGGTTACACGTGATAGGATGCGTCTAATTGGCCCCAAGAGTGACCAGTTAGGATCTATACACCATTGTTTACTTGAAAAGTCCCAGCGAGAAAACGAACTCTTTTTGTCTACAGAAGACTGGGTTTCTTCAAGCAAACAATGAGACTCTTCAAGTGAAGAATGGTGTATAGGTCCTAATTGGTCACTCTTAGGGCCAATTAGACGCATCCTATCACGTGTAATCGCATCTGGCTATATATTTTGGTTAACCTTTCGGTCGTTATCCGACGTTTCATACTCTGACGATTGTCGGACGAAAATAGCTTTTAAGTATGTCTAAAAGTGTTGCCGCTTTTTCGTGCTCATGTTAAGTATTGTATTGATTGTCCAAGAGTTAGTCAAAAAGCACTTTTATATCTTGAATACAAAGAAATGCTACGTATTGATGAAGGTTGAGCCCTGTATGATTCTTAAATTATTATTAAATTTCAGTGATTCTGAGCCTTGATATTCTTATAAACTGTATTCTTATGAAATAATAAGCATATATTGAGGCCAGAAGTTTCTTTTGTATCTCTAAGTGCTTTATAGAAATTGAAGTTTATCATTAGCAAAATAAGTCCAAGCTGCAAAATTTGATAATGCATTTAATTGAGTAAGGAAGCATTCATTGCTAAATATTGCAGCAAGTCAAATTGAAGGGAATGGTCTTTTAATTTTGTTTCTTTGGCGATTTTTTGTGACATTGATGCCGTTTTTGTTTTTTTTTGTGCTGACTTCTTTCATCATTTCATGATTGATTTTTTCCATTGAAGGTCGTTTGGATAGGAAAATTGAATTTCCCAATCCAACCGATGACGCAAGGGCACATATTCTTCAAATTCATTCAAGAAAAATGCATGTTGGGTGAGTTTTCCAGCTTGAGTTAGTTATTACTTGAGAGGGGGGCTCATAGCAGAAATTTGGAGATCACGCTCTTTTTAATTGCGTATGATTACTCCATTTCATTCCTTGATGTTGATGTTCCACTGTAGTGGAAATATCCCCCCTTTTGAATAGTGATACCTAATTTCATTTCACTTTTTTGCCAACACCCCATACCGTCATAGCCTAATGGAGTTTCTTAAGGCACAAGGTCTTAGTGTTATTTGTTATCATTATTCGCGATTATTCTCGCCCTAGAGCGAAAGTCAATTTTGAAGAGCTTGCAAGATGTACTGATGATTTTAATGGCGCCATGTTGAAGGCTGTCTGTGTTGAAGCTGTAAGTATATTTTTTGTGGAGAAGGCCAATGCATACGATTTAGCCGTATGCTCAACCGAAGTGTTCTTTGTCATGCCTCCGCAGCATTTATGGTAGTTCATCGTACGCATTTTCGATATTCAGAGCAATTTTTGATAGCTTATTAATTATGACTTAGTCGATGTTTGCTGGTATTGTCCCATTGCGATTGAGGTTTTAATTTATTTTCAAACTAGGGAATGATAGCATTGCGAAGAGAAGCAACAGAATTAGAACATGAGGATTACATGGAAGGTGGGTTGTTTTGCGTGTAGAGAGAGTGACATGTGAATTAAAAAGGCCTCTTGGCAAGAGGAGATTCCTTGCCTTCGCACCTCTAAGGAATGATTTTTTTTATTTTGCATTCTGGTTTCACACTAAGAGTAACTGTTATTAAAGTGTGATGTTTTAAAATTCGAGATGAATAGTTATTTACCTTGAATATTTTACGAATTCATCGGATGATAAAGCCTTGCTGATTTAACATGACCTCCGAAAATCGTGAGTTTTTGCTCAGTCATAATGTCTTAAATGTTTTATTTTTGATGCTTCCAAAATCACAGTTAGTTATAAATTTATTTGGAAAAGCGGCTCTGCTTTCAAACCCATTTTTCTGTAGCTCCCGTACACGTTGTATATTATTGTTAAAAATGTTTTTTTTTCGCAGGAATTATGGAAGTTCAAGCAAAGAAGAAGACAAACTTAATGTATTATGCTTAGAGACAGCCATGGGATCATTCGTTACTTTCTTGCTAAAGTTTTGTTATCTGATAGTCTGTTTTCTTATTTGTTAAAAGTTTCTGCTTCATGAATATCCAGAAGGGCAATTAATAAGAAGTAGATAGAATGAATGAATGAATTCTCTTTTGTCTATCCTCTGGTCTTTAAATAATGTGTTGCAATAAAGTACTCCGTGGTTGCACATTATTTGATCTGAAAGTTTTATCCATGAACTTTCGCGGGCACAAATGAACTGCTTGCAATTATTAATAGCTTATGGGCTGAAGATTCTGAAGTATCCAACAGTTTGAAACGATATGAAGCAGCAATGGTTGTGTATCAACTTTATGTTACTGGATAGGAAAACATTTTAAAAAAAACACTCATTTTATTGGCATGAAGGCATTCATCCATTATCCATACAACAAATAGTATTACACAAAATAGTAGTTAAAATCTATTAATTTCTTACCGAAGAGAATGGAAGATCAAATAAATTTCAGTAAATGATTGAAAAACTTATTTCCTTGAAAAATTTCTACAGTTATAACTAACATAATGGATAAAATCTTGACCATGCTATTATCTCCTAATTGCCTTATTCCAATAGCTATTCTAATATAAGAATATTCTGTCATATTACCAAAGACGGTTATACGGGGATGAGAGTGTTACACCTTCAAGGATCTCAGATCGCTAAATTACTCAGCATAATTAGGATTTCCAACTGCCTGCTGAGAAGAATAAGCGTAGAAGGTACAACAGAGGGTAGATTAGAGTAGAGTTTTCTACTTGGCAATCTGAGACCTGACACCCCCAAGAAATTGTTCTTGCACTGGCCCTGTCTAGAACCTTTGACTAGCATATATCTAAACGACCTATTGCGTATTTGATATCGAATATTACACTTTTTTTATAAGAAACAAACCTGGCTTCACCCAGGATGCTTTTCAATATTTCGTCAAATCCAGCCTTGAATGTTTCTTAAATTTATAAACTTTCAATGACAATAGCAATCTAGATTTGGCAATTGTGATGCAAGAAAAAGGAAGCTCAGATTTTGTGAAGCTTGTAATGGTTGCTCATTGTATTTTCTTGCTAGTTTGATCGAAAATCTGCTACCATAACAGTTTTTGCAAGTTATTATTTGAAACTCAGCCTGCCTGTGTTTCTTAATTTTTGCCTAATTCCTGCCTCGTGTTTCTTATAGACATGTTTCTTATAAAAAAACGTGTATGCAAGAATTCAAAAATAATGCTACAACTCAATTACAAAACAGAGATATGAAAGGGAAACTCCATTATACTTCAATAATATTCTCAACAATTAGTAATGAGGTAAAAAGTGGGTAAACTAGTAGAATATAGCAGATATTGAATCAAGAAAGGGCTTATCGAAGAAAGATAATGCCAAAACTTAAAAATTTGCTTTCATCACTAAATGAATTATATAGCCAATAAACAAAGGAATCACATTCCAACAATATATGTGATATCTATGATAAAATCACCTAACTGTGAATGCCTAGAAATATCGAGCTATTTTTCGCTTTTTGATTGATAAAACTGAGAAAGTACTTCCCATGCCAAAGGTGCCATGAACCCAGCCGGGGGATCAACCCCCTCTCTTGCTAACTTGCGCATTCGTGTTCCAGATATGAAGTCAAAATCTTCCTTGAATTTGGAATCAAAGAACTCCATTTTCTTCGTTTTGTTGTTGTAGGCTGCAACTCTGAATGGAATTACTTCCAGGTGGGTTAACCCTGGAGCCATAGTCAAAACCTTGGAGAGCAAATAACTGTGGTCAGTTCTCAATATCAGAATGAAGAATCATTTGGTTGAAATCACTTCTACATTCTATTGCAGAGCGAGCAAACTACTACACAAGGAGAAACTCAAAGGGCAGAGCAATTTCTGTTTCTAAAGGTCCGTCCGTCTACACGACAAAACATTGTCATACAAAACATCATCAAACCTGTGTTTGACGATGTTAAAGGTAAACAAAATATCAAACATCGTCAGACACTCTCAAACATTTCTATTTGGAGTACCTACCAGCATGCTGCAAAAGTGCTAATTCAGCAAACCTAAATAGAGCATCGTCAAACATCATCAGAGTTTTGTTGTATGTTGGAAAATTCTCGAGCATCCCCCAAAATGTTTGACAATGTTCAAGATTGCGTGATAAGTAGTCTTCATGATCATACATTTATATTTGAACAATATCAAAGTCATGTTCGACGATGGTTGACGATGTTCTGTATAATAATTTTTATCGCGTAGAGGGGGCCTTAAGTCTAAGAAAAATTAAGGGTAGTCTATTCTGTTTCGAGTCATCATACCATTAAAATTTCAATAAGTTACTGCAAAGACAACTAGCTCCGGTATTGCAGAGTCCATTTTCACCATGCTGTAGGTCCTACAGAAAGGTTCGAGCACATTTGAAAGAAAGCATGACATTTGCACCTCAACTGCAATCCAGTAGAGTAGAAAATCATGAAAAACGATGCTTGACTTCCTAACAACCCTCCACATATTCATCTATTGAAGCTGTGTGCCCTTATCTCTTACCTTATTAAAAGGAATAAGTTTATGAAGGAAATACCAAAGATTACCTTGCTCCCATGTGATGGCTCATACAGATCCATATTTGGTACATCCGGGTGTGGAAGGCCAGCTGGGTCCCTTCCAACTATATAAAATGTTGCACCTGCAGCAATACGAGCCTTGCAATGCCATTGAACCTGAGACGATGGAATAGGATGCAAATAGATTGAAGTCACTGAATAAACGGATACAAAATTCAGTTAATGGATTGAAGCATTGAGTTGAAAAAATTAGAATCTAAAAAGTACTCAGAAAGATAAATACATCACGCCTAATGTCAGCCAATCTGAGCCAAGAATATATTGATAGATTTGGTATCAACTTCATTACACCTAATCAAATTACTTGTACCGAGCAGGGATGTGCTGATGGGGGACGTGGAGGGGCGTCACGCCCCCAATATTTTCAAAATTGGAAGAAAGCTGGTCAAAAGTGAGCCATGCTGCAAGAGAAATGATCACAGCATTTTCCGTGACGTTTTTTCTTTTAAAAACAGTAGTTGGTGAAATGGTCAAAACACCTTCCCCCCCCCACATGGAAAGCGCTTCGGCATATCTCTGGTGCCGAGTTTCAATGAATAACTCAAGATCTCGGTATTTTGATCGAAGTATTTATTCTCTAGCATGTGCTATTCACTGTACACTGTGCTCTACACTCTGTACACTGTGTGCTGCACATTGTGTACTACGCACTGTTCTTGGTTGCATTGTAACAGACTATTTGTGCTTGAAGAAAGGCATGACTGCATCACATGGAGCTGGTGAAAAATTGGATCATCCAATGTATAATGAAGGTAGGCCAGCTCATCTTCTCACAATTTTTCTATTCCTTAGTTTCATAGAGGTAATATTTTCTGCTAGGCTAGTGTTGAACGTGTACAAAAAGGGGTGATTTCTAGGGGGCTCAGGGGAGTCCCCTATTTAAAATTGTTGTTCATTTTGGGGGGCTCAGCCCCCCCCAAATTTTTGTATCAATCTTGCTTTTCAGAGCGCATTGACCTTGCTTCCAATGGTTTGTATAGTATTGCTATGATGAATTTCCTCACTACTATATCATATCACAACTAAAGTAAATTATCATGTCTCCATCTTCAAAAAAGGGTGTGGCTGCAAATGGGCCACACCCACCATTGACATTACACCTAGGGCCCCACTTGTTAAAATTTTTATAAATCACCTCTGAGTACGAAGCTACAGCACATGGCATGGTTCGAACCAGGGATTCTACATACACTAAAAATATGCGACACCCATCCACTACTAACTCATATGCGATAAAAAGATTACCCAAGTAGCAAATGAGACATACCTCGGTCGGGCCTGCGTACATCATTGGTGATGGGAATATTGCCAAGACAGTATCATCTGGATTTAATACACCTTCCTCAAGAACTGCCAAATGCTGCTTAATTCGTACAGCCAGAGGAACATCATCCTCTTTTGTCCATCCACCAAGTGGATGCAAGAGCAGAATTGGGCGCTTGAACCCTCTTTCTATAAGCCTGCGGTGTGTGTCCTGTGAAAGGAGAAAAAACCGTGCTAATGTGCAGGTTTTCAATTGTGTTAATAAACCATGAATTATTGCATTATTAAGTGCTACCGGTATTCTTTTGGTAGCTCCCAACTATTAGTCACTTAAAAAGAAATTAAAGGAGTTCCTAAAGAGCTGATTAAAAACATGCTTGGCCACTTAGAAACACGACACCCTGGAAGAACAGCGTCCTAGGATATAAATTTAGTTACTTACTCTTTTTATTTCTATGCATTTTGACTATTGTAAATATTATCTACTTGAAAGTTTGTGTATTATGATGTAAAATAAAAAAGCTGAAGGGTAGAATCGTGTATAAATAATATATTATCATATATCATATCATATCTTATCATATCATGTCTGTAAAGTCCAAGGTAAAAATGCCAAAAAGGCATCTCTTCTAATGCCGGAATTTACGATATGCCTTATACAGCCACGCACTTTTTCCAGCTCTGCTACTTTGGTATTATAGTATTTGTGTGTGATGCTTAATTACTAAAAGTGCATAGAGAAAAAAGAAGATACAAACGGCAAAATCAAGGGGGAAATTAGCTATTTTTGCACTACCTGCATTAGGAGGGCATGTCCATTGTGGATAGGATTTCTCAACTGAAATGCAAACACTGCATCCGATTGTCGTCTCTCAAACTCAGCTCGTAGCTCATTTGGCTTCAAGCGATATTTATCTAATCCATCACCCCACTTTATGTCTCCTAGCACATCTAGCTTGCCCCCAACCAGCCAGTCACCGGATTCATATATCATCTGCAAAAATTAATCGTCAATAATAAAATCAATTGTGAAAACACATGTGTGGAATATAAACATTTCTGACAAGCGAGTCTTAATCGATAGAGCACTTTTTGCATTGTAATCTTGCTGTAAAGTTATATGGAGTTCTCTTTGAATTTGAAGAAAGTGTTTTAGCAAGCCTATTTTAGCCTACAAAAACCAGTATAGAACCTGTCATGCAGCTGTTTTCTCAAACAAATAATGCTCCCGTAAAATCTCACATTAGATGTAAAACAACCTCATCACACAATGCTATGGTATGGTGCAAAGTCAAAACTTCAACACACAATCTTATGGCATGTTTATATAGCGTTAGAACAAAGATGAAAATACAGGGGTTTGGTTTGAGAAAAATTGAGTTCGACTTAGTTCAACAATTTTAATAGCTTGTACAAATGTTTCAATGAAGGGAAATAAGAACACGTTGGGAAATCTTTAAGATAGCACTAGATAGATTTTATAAAATTTCAACTTTCATGTTACAGTTTAGTGTAAAACAAAGTCTGAGTAAAGTTTCTACAGAAGTACTTATCCATTCAACATACACAGAAGAAGACCGGCTACTATATCTGACATAATGCTCAATAGCAAAGCACAACTGATGGACTTTGAGGGCTTTTGAACATCAATACTGAAGTATGTCAGCGTATAATACCTTGATGTAAGGATGGTTTCTGCTATTACAACCGAATTGCCTACAACACCTCTCTTCTTTTCTGTGAACATAAAACTCAGGAGCTCTCAAAATAGCAACTGGTACGCCTTCGTACACAAGAGTAAATGCCTTACAGTCCATAAGCCGTTCTTTGTCCGTTGTGTTGACTGCCAAGACGATCGGTACAGACTGGCTGATGTTGTCACCTAGAAGAATGTCATGGTAGAGAATATGATAGACATGATAGGTGGAAAATTATCTACCGAAATACTCATTTGGAAGCACGAACACACATCTCTGCAGGGGGATCGAACAACTTTCAGAGTGGACAGGCCTGGTAACCAAGGTCGAGGTCAAGCTCAGGTAAAAATAGTGAAACGCGCTATTTTATGGAAAAAGTGGGAGGCCAGTGCCCCCCGGTCCCCACGGTTTCGATGCCCCTGCTTTGATGTATGAAGGTAGTGCTAAATTCCAAATGGAACTACTACACTAGAAGCAAAAACTAGCCAATCGCAAAACAGAGAAGAGCTCCGAAACAGTGATTAGCACTTACTGTCTTGTAAACAATTGAAGTGAATTGCCTGCAAATATTCCCTTTCATTCATGAACCCATTTAACGGTGATGCCCATCCTTCAGCTAGCACTTGTACCCATTGCATATCAAGCTGAATCATAATTGAACAAAATGAAATTTTTAGAGCAGTAAAAAAGGCTTTAAGGAGCAAACAAAATTTGCTTCAAAATTTATGCATAATTAAGTAACGAAAGAAGATGGACCAAAAATAGGATGTAAAACAAGAATGTGGACTAAAAACTGCGTAAATGCAATTTACAAGCTGAAATCTGAAGCAATTCTAGGAAAATAAGGTGAAATGGCAAAAAGATAATACAATATACCATTGTAAGTAGACTATGATAAATCACAAATTCGAGGATAGCCCAGAGAGAAAAGGATAATTGTGTGGGTTTTATGAAATAAATATGCTATAATTGAATGCACAATAATGAATGCAATATAACAATATTATTTAATATTGCAAAGTAATACTAACAAAATTATATTTAATGTAACGTGGCAAGAATTTGAAGCAATTGAAGTGGTAGAAAAAACAGATGGACAACATATCGTGATTATGACAAAAGCTATAATAAGGCTCATAAATTCAAAGAAGCTTGTCAAATGCCATGATGTCACAGGCCTCCATAGACAAGCAAAATATAAGCTACTTTAACACTATTTAAGAAAAATAAATATGTTCAATGCCTCACCTTGTTTATTTTCAACGACTCTAATGAATTGGCCTCTCCAAGGTAGGTGTCTAATTCGTTTTCAGGGACGAAAAGCTCATTCACTTCATTGACCGTTGTCAACGGTACAATGCCCTTGGAAACGTGAAAACAACATATTTATTTGAATGCAATAAATTCTTGTTTATAAAAATGACTTATATAAGAATACAGTACTCGACTGCTAAAAATTTTAAGAAACTTTAATATCGGATTTCTGAGACCCAAGAAACTCAGTACGCTTATATGCGTTTTTAATTGCAATTGTCTGTGTGTGACATGCTATGCTTGTCATGCTTGCTTTTCTTTAACAGTTTTCTTTTTGCTACTGATTAAGAACTATCTCTATTTCAGATGTGTATGCTGCTATTCACACTGTCCTTTAATGTGGATGTGCAAAAAATCAGAACTCACAAAATTTTTGCTAAGAGAGTCTAAAGAAACTTTTGATACTGAAAACATGAAAAGACAAGAACGGTTCACTTCTGGGCCAAAGTAACCTTGAGCAATACGAGCATTGTTTACTACTACGAGGAAAGCCGAAAAGCAAATAGATCCTAATCCAATAAATAATTGTTTCTTTAAAGCAAACACTTTTAAACAACATTTTCAATTGCAATTGTGTTTTCACTCGGGAGAATTGACTCAGAGATGCAAACTTAATTATTCACATGAGGCATATTGATTCATACACCATCTTCAATCAAGTCTTTCAAAATACAGCGGAATTTTTACTTAAGTAAAACTAACGGCAAAGAGCGATACCTTGCTAACAAGAAGCTTGACCAGCTGTTGAACACATTGATCTATGCTTTGCTTACCAGCGTTGAGATTGAGGTCAGGATTACTGGGGGGCTCATAAGCTGAATCAATTCCAGTAAAACCTTCAAAAGAAAATCAAATTAGCATTACTACTGCTAGCTATAATTGTGATTTTCTTACGCAAACACCGAGCAAATGCTTCCAAAGTGCAAAACAGCAACATTTGTCGAACCAGAAACTGTTAACATCATTACATTATGAGAAACTATTGCTTGTCTGTAAAGCAAAGAATTCTACAAGGAACCAATCTAGGAAGGTTCACTCAAACTGTCCAACGCAAATTCGGGTATGATAACATAGGGTTGTATACTGTGTCCTTCAAAGTAGAAAAAGAAAGGAACTCTCGAAGCATTGCAATAAATGAGCTGCCAAACATAGACATAGGAATTTTTGTTGTTGCTTTTGCTTACTTTATTGTGAGTAGGCTGTTATACCTAGCGTATTCAGCTAATTTAGGCCTACTATGCATGCCGCATCCAGGCATGGGACCACTAATTTAATGTCCCTTCCGAAGGACGGCAGAGTGAACTGTTTTGGTCGTTCATCTGGAAGGTCGCCCATCCAGTTTCTGATCGTACACAGCCATGTTTAACTTCCGTTAACCTAATGGAACTGGCTGGGCCGCTTGGCCACTCACTCCGCAATTGGGGGCACCAGGGGGTGTCTACCATTTGTTATAAAATGTTTGGTAAAGTGCCCTTTTGCAGTTTACAGAACTACCTTTTTTCGCTAGGAAGGGTACCCCTGAGTGCATGTGCCTCCTACTTTTTAAATGTTTCGGACACCCCTGCTGCCAAAAAATATTCATACTTAGTACAGAAGGCACATGAGCGAGGTAGCATAGTGATTAGAGCGCATGCCTCCCATGCGGAAGGTCTACGGTTCGAGCCCTACTCGATGCCCTGACTGAACGCTCGCTCACTGCCTACCCAGCAGCAAATGGTTACCCGGTGGCAACACTGGGGAGATAAAGGCGGCAAGGAAAGGAACTGGCCACTCTCCTCACATGCCAATGGCTCAGCAAAAGTGTCCTTTCTAACAGGCACTCCCCTACGTACGAAAGTATACGGGACTACCTTTACTTTTACAGAAGGCACACGAAATGGATTGGGGGAAAACATCAATAAGTGAAATTGATATTGTAGAGCACTCCTGTATACAAACACGGTGAATTATAGGGGGATCAATGTCTACCGGTCTCACTGCCTATGGGTCTGTTCATATTACACTAGGTGGCTTTTTGCACACTGCACACAAACCGCAGTCAATGGCTAATTTTGACGTGAGACATGGTCGAGACAGATTCCAGTTTCGTCTTCAATATATCATCATTGCCTGGCAGAAGTTTGCTAATTCTAGTATTACAAAAAAGGAGCACCAACCTTTGATGAGTCCGGCCCTTGCTTTCTTGTAAAGTCCTTTAACATCTCTTTCTTCACAAACTTCGATAGGTGTATTGACGTAGCATTCGAAAAACGAAAGTCCAGAAGTCTCGTGCATTTGTCTGGCCTTCTTCCTATCCTACAAATTCCAGAAATGAAAAAGGCATCAGTCAAGCACGTAACTGGGGGAAATACCCCGTAAGAGGAAAAACTGCCTGTATAATCAATTTGGAGGGGCAAAACCCCTATTTTGTTATGTAAATCTCCAGGATAATGATTCGGTTAGGGGGACAAAACCATACAAAACTTTTGATTTGGGGAGGCATAGCCCCCGTGCCCCCATGCCCCCTTGTAGATACGTGCCAGGTACCAATGTCTAGTTTACATGCATTTTAAAAAAACACAGCATCACTGATCGAATCATACGATCAATATCGTATTTCTTTTCACTCAAACTTGTAATCAACTACATCTTTGAACTTTTACATTGTAGATTCAATCGACACAAAATTAAAGATATATTAACCTGTTCAGGTAGGAAAGGACCCTAGGTTTTAGCAGTTACCAGGGAATATATGAAAGAATATTTTTCTGCTATAAAGAAAATTCCTCCCAAAACTTCAAATTGTTTTTATCATGGCAAGTCAACCACCTTATAACAATGACTTGCGCTCTAAGAGGAGAAGCTTTGATCAAAAATGAAAAGTTTCTTAATGATGATCGTATCGCGAACTGTTTTATAACAGCTTTGATGTATGACTTTTACCATCGCATTTCTGCAACTCTGTATTTTGTTCTACCATGTACAAACAGCATACAATTTGAATTAATTTCCATTAATCCATTAATTTGTATGCTAACTGTAAAGCATCATAACAGCGTATGCTTTGTTCATTGATGTCTTCAAAGCAATCGCAGCGCCAAACAGAACCAATTTGCAATACTACAGGAGGTGAAAACTAGGGAAATTGTACTCAGGGACAAAACGAAATGGGGTAAGTGGGTGAGCAACTCCCCCTAGCCTTAGCAATTTGCAACTTCGCAGGGCAAAAACGGCAGTACAATGCATATTTGCAGGGAAACTTGATAGACCCAGGGCTACTTGATCAACTAATGTTACTAAAATTTAAAAAAAAGGTCACAACATTTTCGCAGGACAAATTTCTGACACCCCCAAAAAGTTTGAAGTTACGTCCCTGACTGTACTCACCCTTTCATAGGGGCTAATGAAACTTGTTACGCAAATTATACCAGCATCAGCAAATAGTTTTGCCACCTCGCCAACTCTTCTGATGTTCTCCTCTCTTTCCCCAGGACTAAAACCAAGGTTTTTGTTGAGACCGGTTCGTAGATTGTCACCATCTAGGCCGTATGTTGGTATTCCTCGCAAACAAAGATACTGCTCCAGCGCATTGGCAATCGTGGTCTTACCAGCACCTGATAGGCCTGTTTGGGAGAAAGAATTCAGGGATGAGCTGGTTGGCTTCTACGATGGACATACAAAGAGGGGAGCGAGAAAAGCCATAAATGAGAGTGGACTTAAGTTAACGATTAAATCTAATCAAAACTCCTTACGCATTTCTAAACATAGTACTACTAGGTTACCATACAAAATATTCACAACGAGACCCGAGGATAATTCCTCCGCAGTGGCACAGCCTCTATCAAAAAATAAAGCCCCCTCCCCCTCCCCAGTAAAATGAAATCTGATAAAATACAAACAAAAACTGACAACTATGACTTCCCTACATTTAATGTATCTGATACTTAGAGTAGCTACCTTAGGGGGACTGAGAGGGTGTGATACCCCAATAAATTATTATTGGGTCCTTTCTAAGACAAAAAGCAATCCATGACAATATAGAAACGAAGAAAGTCAAACGACCAGAAACTTATTCCAGGGAACTCATACAACCACCCAAATATTCTTCAATCTGCACAAGGCATAAAGATAATGTGATAAAGAATACCCCCAACAGCTACCTTGCGATTTTATTTAGCCTATTAGGGGTGTCGAAGCCAGGGGGTGGGGCATTGACCCCACAATTTTTTCATAACATACCATGTTTCACCATTTTGACCTGAGCTTATCTCTGATCTTAGTGGCCATACCCCTCCACTTTGAAAGTCACTTCAACGCCCCTGCCTATTGAGAGCGATAATACACCCCCAATACTACCCCTTAAATAATTGTAAGGAGTTTTTAAAAGAGTAGAGTTAACAGCTGTGAATTTATTTTATAATAAACCCCCTTCACCCAATAGCTCTGTTTGATTAAATACAATGCTTTTCAGAGGTTGGTGAATTTTTGCTCTGTTAGAATTGTGAACGCAGTCATTACATTTACGAGTGAAATGTTTCAGAGCTAACTCACAGAGACTTGCATCTTACCTAGATTGATGAACTACTACATTTCTTGTGTGCTGTATGACTTTGTTTATCATTAGTTAAAACTTGTACACAGTAGGTGAAAATCGCACCGAACCTATCGTGCTTTGTTTTGTGCAGACCAACATGATTACAAAGTAAAGCTTCACAGAAATTTGCTGCATTAAAAAGCTGAAGCTTAGGACACACAACTATGCATGCCGTCTGACGATTGCAATTTGAAAGGGTCAGAATCCTAACAAAATTAAACTATTGTTAATGAAATGCCATGCCAAGTATTAACACAACTTATAGATAATGGATAATGAATAATTAAAGTGGAATTTCACAACAACCTTTACAAAATTGAAGATAAATAGTAAACATAAGATAATAAAAAGGAGGGCCTACAAATCCTGCAGAGAAACCACCATCAAAAAGTCGTCAAATTTAGTTCAACATCTTACTACTTGCATAGCAACAGAATTAGCTGTTTTGCTTCCAAATCAGCAGTCAATAACAAATTTTAACACGGTAATCCTGTTTTGCTATAATTTTTTAAACTGTTGATTCCCTTAGATCCTAAAATACAAAATCCGCTACTTATTATTGAGGTAGTATTTGGTGGCGAAAGAAAAACCCATTTGCGCCTCAAAATCATGAGTTAAAATACCACAAAGTTTGGCTATGCTGATTCCAATAAAGTACATCTTCCATATCTACAAAGTTACATGGTTTTGATATTCCAAGCCTGTCAATACTCTTCAAGTCATACTTTTCAAGGAATGCACAAGTCATACCTGTCAACCATACAGTACAGCCACGAAACCCATGGCTTTGACCAATAACTTGTCCACGCTTGTCTCGTGTCACCAGCCCTTGCTGATAATGAACATTGGTGGCCTTCGTGAGTTTCTGTAAGGAAGCCAATGATAAATCATTAACATCATGGGTATTTTCACCTCTCCCTATCTGTAAGCAATTAATTACCAAATTCTGAAATTTACTCTCAGTAGGCAGTTCTCGAACTCTTAAGTGCCTAAGTGCCGACCCCCCCCTAATTAATTTTTGAAAATTTTTTCAACCTCCCAGCTCTTATTAGAAACCCCGCTTATTAGCGTTTGTGCAAAAATTTTCAAAACGTGTTCCAAACAGATGCTTTGAACAAATCTTCTTGTCTGTTAGCAATATTGTTGTGCTCCTTACATTCTCACGACAATAGACGCCTGACTTATGAACATATAGTGCATCATAGCAATATTATCTTAGACTTCAAAGCATTTTTCTACCCCATCCTGCTTATTCCGACCCCCCGTTTATTAGTTTCCTCTAATTTTTCCAACCCCCACTTAATCCAACACCTCCCAATTACGAACTTAAGAGTAGGATGTACCCTAGAGATTATAGAATGAGAGTGAGGATGAAAAGAAAATACGCG
>WIPJ01001923.1:207422-233088 GCA_018155075.1 Cassiopea andromeda
GCGGCATTGAGAGAGGATGATAGAAAAAATTTCCGTATGTTGGCAAGCATTTAAGGAGTTGTGTTTCTAGGACATGTTACCAGACCCTCCATCCCGTCTATTGCGACCCCCGGTTATTTAGTTTGAGACTTTTTCCAAGCCCCCCGACTATTACCATCCCCCCTTTATTCTGTTCCAATAAATGATAACGCAAATGACATAGTCCACTAGACAATAATGAACGTCTCAAATCTGTTCGAAGTTCATCATCAAAGCGCAATACGGACGTAATCGTCCATTACAAAAGCGACTAACAAAGACCTATTCTAACAAATGAGAAGGAAGAAATATATAAAGGAATGAATAAAAGAAAAAGAAAGAAAGACTGAGTCAAAAAAGAAAGAAAGAAGGAAAGAATGACAGAAATAAAGAGAGAAGGAAGGAAAGAATAAAAGAAATAAAGAATGAAAGAAATAAAGAAAGAATGAAAGAAATAAAGAAAGAATGAAAGAAAGAAAGAATGAAAGAAATAAAGAAAGACATAAACAAAAGAAAGAGAGGAAAGAACGATGGAAAGAAAGAAAGCAACACCCAAAAGAGAAAAACAAAATGTAACCAGGAGGCATCCCATTCGAACATCTATTGATATGTTAAGCTCTCCACCTAATGTTTCGATTTCTAGAAAGGGTAGCATGTGTATTGGTGTTTGCGTTTGCAAAATCTGGATGCCAAAATGCACGGTATTGGGTGCGACAGCTTTTTGATATAACTTTAATGCCTACTTCGGAAAATTTAATAATTTTCCTTTCATAACCTACATTGATGTGCATTTACAAACAGAATATCTTTATGGCATATGATCTATAGGTGATCAGAAATTTCTTGCCCACATTCTAAAGCCCACAAGAACAGGACAAGGCAAGACGCTGAAAATTCGTTAAGACATGCATCGACTCAATTTTGCGGCTAATTAGTTAATTCCTTCTCAATTCCTACAACGATTAAATTTCCAAGTCCTTGAACGGTGAAGCTATGGACAGTTTGCCTAAATAACCAGTTGTTTTGAGTTCATTAGTGATGACGTCATAAAATTCTTTCAGAATTTTCATATCTTGGTAATACGGAGTGAAATAGGCATGTGCTGACAAGTTTAGATGAATGTTGTCAAAAAGGACCATTTGAAATACGACCATTTCAAGACAAATAAACTTGCCATACAGACCTCTGTATTTTTCTCCTTCCTCAAAACGTTTAGAACCAGACACAAAATACAGTGATTTGATAAGAACCATATCAGCATTCAATTGCCTATGTGTATATATTTATATACATGTATATATATACATATACATATATATATATATATATAATCGGTCATTATGTTCGAGTTCGAACAGAAACTTGTCAATAGTAGCTATTTCAAAGTGATTTTCAGAATTTGAAGCCAAAATTAAACTATTCTAAAAATATTATTTTTGTGACGTCACATTAATGAAATTTATAGCTACTGCTACAATTCCTACATTTCCTCTGAGCAATTATGTGCTCTCCATATATGGACTCCGCAGTCACAAGGTGATAAAACAGATAGAAATACTAAGATGAAAACTTATTAGATCTTGGTAAAAAGAGCTCTCCTCAGAAGTTAAATTGTGCCTAAAGCCAAATAATGCTTATAGCAAAACATGAACTTATATACAGCTTGAAATAAAAAAGCAATTTCATCAATACACACCAATGAAGGGGAAACACTACCACTTCTGTTTGAAACACTGCAATCTCCCATTTTGAATCGAAGGTATCGAGAAGCTCGCAAACGTTCGGAGTCAAAGAGAACAGAACCTGAGCAAAATGTGTGCCAAAGGAGAGACTATTCCTTCTGATTTAAAATCCAGAATGGTTCCAAAACGTTCTAAAATCTCAGAAATGTCGAACCCTCTACAGCTTTCGCCAAGTCAAGCAAACATAAAGCTGGCATTCAAGACGATAACGAAACAATGCTAGTTATGCCTTACGTTATCCTAATGATAAACAATTACAAATATCGCATTTGCAAATTCACTAGTGTGTTATACTTAGCTGCTTCTTTACCAACTGCAAAGATCAAATGTCGTATTACACATAAAAATTCCAGAGGCTTAATTACAATCAAATCAAATTCAAATTTAAATCTAAATAGAAAAACACGAGATAAGATCAGCATGTGGAGCAGATGCTTCGCTCGGGTGATGAAAGTCTGCATTATTTATTAAATATAATTTGCCTTGATTCATACATTAGAAGGAGGCCATATTTCCACAACACTTCGTTTTTCTAAAGGTTAATAAAGGTAGTTAATCCATACAGTTAGGACTCCATAACCTCGCAGCCTGTTCCAATACATTATTAATGATAAGAGGTTGTATTTCGAAATGTCAAATTGGCTTTCTTATAATCTTATTCTTAGGTGTAAAATGCTGTACATGATAGCAGACTGTTGAAGATGGAAATTTTTCATCGGTGATGACTTTTCAGCATGGCACCAGGGCAATAGAAGATAGAAACCTGGGGGGCTTAGTCCCTTTTCTACTTTTCGCGGAGGGGCTTAACCCTTTCTTTTTTCATGAGTGCTTTTGAAGTAAAATGGATTAATTGCCTATTGAAGGTTCCAGTGGGGTAACAGAGATACTCCGGACCCTTTGCAATGCTGTAAGATTAACCTCATCTAAATTTACCCTCCTCATAATTAAGGTGGTCAAATTTTGACTTTATTGTTCAAAAATTTTAAACTAAAAGTTTGAATTTTTGACCTAATTTTTGACTTAAGGACGAGTTTGCGGTAATACTCATTCCTACACTTAAGATTTCTCAAATTCCATTCATTTGTAGCAGTTCACAAATGTAGGTTTGGAATTGCACAGATCTTCCCCAAAGGCAAGCTTCTGAATCCCTGTTGACAATGACATATTTGACAATAACAATGACAACGTTGACAATGTCATATTTGTTGGCCATTGGAGTGTTATGAAATGCACATCACTGACCTCGTCTGCCGTCATCAATCTGAAAAAAGGAGTTTCCAAAAGACTTGAATTTGAATATATTGAATATGGCTTTCTATCAGTAACGGGTTTTCAAGAAAAATTCGGTGGACACCGGTGCTGAATTTGCCTCTCAGCTTTGCTACAACTGAAATAGGGCCCTCAAATGACGCTTAAACGTGCGACCGCAAGTCTTACCGCAATTCTTGACTTAAGAAGGATACAATGAAAATCAGTCTTGCGTTTTCTGGCATTACAAACACAATAGAGCTTCAGCTTGAGTCATTCTTGCATTACTAAGACGAGTTCTAAGGATTGATGAGAGGGTTGCTCCCATTGCTGACCTTCTTGCAGTATACGACGGACTTCTTCTTCTTGTGTCATGGCATCACCAGCCGTTGACGAAGCATGGTTTACTTTTTCTCCATTTTTCTTTGTCTCTGGCAATGTTTCCTACAACCTTTGCATCGCACACGTTTAATCTCGTTGTCATCCAATCGAACATCCTCATCCTTTGTCGTCCTCTCGCTCTCTTGCCCACCATTCCAGTCTCTATAATGTGGCGCTCTATTCCATCATTTTCTCTGAGAAGATGGCCCACGAAACTCCATTGTCTCGCTCTAATGATATTTAATAGCTCCCTCTTCACCTTCATCTTTTCCAAGACTAACTCATGGGTCACCTTCTGTAACCACGAAAGTCTGAGCATTTTCCTATAAACCAAATGTCTGCGGCTTCAAGTCTTCTTTCCATGACTTTGCTGATTGTCTATGACTCACATCCATAAGCTAACACCGACCAAATACAGCAAGCTAAATCATGATTTCAACCCAAGATGATTTGATCTTGCTAGGTACATAAAATGCTCAGCACCTTGATTGCAATTCTGAGGGCAGAAATGTCTAAAATTTTTAGCAACTTGAGGGCTGGGGCCGATGTCCAGCTGCATATTCAGAAGAGTGTACTCCAATTTACGTTAAAAGTCCTTAAGAAATACCATTCCGAATAGTGAATAATTACATACGTCAATGGTAAGTCTGAAGCATTTTCAGTCAACCTTTGGCACTCGTCAATAAAAATAGACTCAGTTGGAGCTGGAAGCTTCTAATGGATGCTTCAAGCGCCATACTTTGGTCAAAGACTGCAAACTGGATACTAGTGAAAAAAACACTTCTATAGACAGGTTGGAAGTAAACAATACTGAACAAACGAAATAGGGAAACAAATTAGGGGTCTTCATAGCGAGTCAGTTGGATCAAGCTCAATCAAAAGAGCTTGAGTGGGATGGAGGCCATCTAAGAGTTGAAGGTACGATGGTACCGAAGGATACTATGACCTGGGCGATTCCTTTCTAAGTAAACTAAGTGTACATCTGTTATCAGCTTTTGCATGGCTGTTCCTAGACAACTACAAGCCAATGAACAAAATTTTCTCCTTGCGTTTATGTATGTATATATGAGGCAATATACACAACGAGAAAGTTCTGTCCAGTGGCTTGTAGTTGCTTAGGAAAAGCCATGCAAAAGCTGGCAGCGGACGTGCACTTAGTTTACTTAGAAATGGAATCGTCTAGCTGATGAATCAAAAGATCTGTGCTGCTGTTGGTAATGCTAATGGTACAAAGAAGTTATCGATAAAGAATCAAGTCAGCCATCGATAAAAACGAATCAAAACAATATTCAACATACCGCATCGAAAAAATCATTGTGTGCTATCGAAGCCATATTCTTCTCCCAAGTGCAAATGAAAGATATAAGTGACTGCCTTAAAACAATGAAAATTGTTCTCCATTTGCAAGGTCCACTTAGTCAAATTCAAATATCGTGCTGCCACGTATCATAGGTGGTTACCATACCAGATCGCTTCTCTCCACCGCAAACTAGCAGAATACCATCATCCAATTGGGAAGCAGTGATCAGAGGATGGTACAATCTATTTTTGCCAATAAAGTAGTTGGCTAAGTACTAAGTCCCCCACCCTCAAGAAGCCACCATGGGTTTATTTGACTCAGTATAATGCAGGTTAGAATCAACGAAAACAAAAAGATTCAGCCATTGTTTTGCTCACTTGTGGTAAAATTTGAGTGTCTTAGCGACTTTCCATTCTCTCTTTCCAACTCTATTTACATTTGAACCAAAATGCATTAGAGTTTTTGTCTTTTCTAGAAGCTTCTTTTTCAGAATATAAAAAGTGCCTTGGATCTGCCACATACCCTACATGTTTCTGTGTAATGTGTCTAATTAGGTTTCTCATTTTATGTTTGCATGTTTTGTGTAGCATTTGTATGACATTGCAGAACTTAACCAGAGCACGAAAAAGCGGCAACATTTTTAGACATACTGAAAAGCTTTTTTTCCTCCAACACTCATCATTTAATTCGACAATGCACTCGACGTCTAATACTCTGACGAGTGTCGGACGAAAAAAGCTCTTCAGTATGTCTAAAAATTTTGCCACTTGTTCGTGCTCTGGTTAAGTTGTATGACATTATTCTTTGGCTTGTGCGTCAATGTTTGCATAATCTCTGATGCAGGGCCGCAGAGAGACTTCTGAGGCCCCGGAGCAAAAGAGAAAGATGAAGCCCCCCTGCAAGCAAAGCGAGCAGAAAATTTTCAGGGTCTAGAAATTAACTTTGGAAAACTATTGCTGGCTTACTTTATGAGCCCCCCAGACCTTGAAGCATTGGGTGTTATGAGGCCCCTTGGACCTCGTTGCCCTTTTGCAATTTGCACGTGCAGTCCTCTTTCCTTTGTTTAAGTTATAGGTGCGGGATTTTCCCACCATTGTTAGGAAGTATCGAAACTGCAGTTATCATCGTTGCATTCATGTATATTTGTTAACATTCTCTTGGTTTAACGTCATTAGGTATAGTGCTCCTGCATGCCAGTTTGCCCCTCTCTTCCTATGTTTTCACATCTTACTTTCGCATAGTATGTAATAATGAATAATACTTCTTCATGTTTATCTATTACACACCCTATCTCATAAGAATAATCATCTTTTGCTAAGCTACAATATTCCTAAAATTTGTCGGTTTTGACCAATAGATATTCATAAAGTACTTTTATATATCGAAGGTGTAGCAACGTCTGAAAATCAAAGGATAATATTTAAATCTTTATTCACTATTATCTTACTTTATCATAAAGCAAAATATAATTGGAGCAAATAACAAACAGTGTATCGATAGAGAAAAAGTTAATCTACAAGCTGCACTATAGCTCAAATACAAAAACAATTCGAAGTCTTCATGAAAGTTGAGCTTGGCATTATTTTCAAACTATTCTTAAACTTCATCGATCCTGAGGCTGCATATTCTTAAAAACTTTATTCTTATAAGAAAGAAAGAATGTATTAAAAGTGTATTCGCATATAGCATATATAGCTTAGGTTTGAGTTAGAGAGGGAGAAGAGAAAGAGAGAGTAGAGACGTAGAAAGGAAGTGCAACGTTGAGTAAACAAGATCACAGGATTCGTAGAGGATGAGAGAAAAACGCGAACTCTTCATTAGTTCATAGTAGCTTTTCTTCTAAATGTCTCTAACAAATTGAGCAGAGTGTTCTCTTTTGTTGCAAGTCCTGAGTTTGTGACAGATCTAAGGTACTTTGGTACAGTCCAGAGTAATGTTTTTTTACCTTCGCGGCAAGGTAAACACAGCCAAAACACTTTGGTGATCAAATGGGCCTTTCATGTTTTCCAAGGCATGTATGATAGACTGTATTGGCAGTGGTGATGTATAAAACTTTTAACAAGGGGGGCTCTAGACACAACCACGCCCATATTTTGGGTGTGGCCAGCTACAACCACGCTTATATTTTCACAGATGGAAACATGATAATTTAGTTCAATACTGATATAGTATAATCAACAATAAGAGGTGCCTCAATAACCATATAGCAGTGCACAATTGATTGTAGCACTTTGGAAGCAAGGCCAATGAACTCTGAAAAGCTAAGGTAATGCAAGAATTCTAGGGGGGCTGAGCCCCCCAAAATGAGCAGAACTTTTAACAAGGGGGGCTCCACACCCCTGAGCCCGCTAGAAATCACCCCTGCGTATTGGCACTACACGTTTCTTTTATAAGAAACTCGTTTATAAGAAACTATCATTAGGCTGGTCAAAAAATTAAGAAACTCTAGTACTATGCTCAAGAAATATTAAGAATCTGTACAATCTCAATGCAAGTCAAAGCACATCAGAGGTCTGGGGACTTGCTCCATACACGGCTTCAATGAAGTATTCAGACCATGGTTGAAATATGAAAAGGCTACACCAAGCTTTCTTTTTGTTGTTGTTTGCCTGTGCACCAATGCATGGGGGGGGTTCTGCTCAGGCAGGAAACCATTGAGATGTCCGGTGGGTTCTCCTAAAGGTGATTACTGGTATACTATCTATATTATAAATACACCCCCATTACCGATGAATGGATCCCATTGAGTTCACACAATGAATTCTCACAATACAGGAGCCCACATTTATCAGACATCCTCAGCAGTATTTTTGGAACTACAATGTGCCTGCACTAATGCTACAGCAAATGAGGCCGACCATTTCAAAACATGAACAAATGAGTTGCTCTTCAGGTCAATCATTGGACAAACTAAAAGTGATAGGCACAAATTACATTCTGCAGAACCTTTCTGGGATCCAACATCATCACAACATGTATATAAGTTTGTCCATTTCTATATTCATTACTTAATGAATGTAGAAATGGGCAAACTTATATGCATGTTGTGACAATAGATTGAATTAAGACAATTTACAATCTAAAGAATTTTACAAGATTTTTAAGAAAAGGGCCTAAACCACTGTGCCAAAAACATTACCTTATGCCTCAAACTGGACCAGGAGGGGGCCAACTGGACCAATGGCCAGTTGTGATGATGCTAAAAGATCCCTCGTTCTTGGCCCTTTTGGATAGGTCTTATCAGTGGAAAAAATGTGGGCACCAAGAAGCCTAATACCAATCAAACCTCTGATGACATAAACCTGTAAATGACATAAACAACTGAATTCTGAATCCAAAAAGCTGAGCCCTGAGTTAAAGAATACAATGAAAAAACTGTTGGCCAATTTCACACTTTTTGGATATCTGATTGGTGCCAGTTTTGACAGTTAGATCCCTAATCACAACTCCACAATTTCAATGTAAAATTCCACACAGTAAGTCATATCAATATTCATTTTAGGGGCTGCTGAAGATCAAAATGTAGCCCATCATCATTATCAAGAAAAAAGTCCCCTTTCTATCAAGCCCCTACTTTGGTACAATTGAACTTTTCAGCAATGTGCAATAATTTGCTGATAGGTAAAGATATCTTTAATCTCAATGTTGCAAAACATTTTTTATTCTGCTCCATCTTCAAAGTATTTATTAAGACAATGTGTACCAGTTCCTGAAATGGCCAACCCATCTTCTAGCACCTTGCCCTGGATGGTGCAAATTTGAGACAGCAACATTTATACTGTAGAGATCTTGTAAAGTAAGCAAGCATGTCATCTCAATATGTAAATAACTAATTATTTTTGGTTGACACCTGTCATGACAAATCAAGTATGCCTAGCTCAAGGCCTAGTACTAAAAGTTTCTTAAGTGGTGGCCACATTTTAGTTCTTAAAGTTTCTTAAAAAGTTTCTTGATTTAGCAAACTACATTCCTGTCAAAGCATATGCAGAACATGAATGTAGCAAACTATTTGTCCAACAACAAACATGTCAGTGCGAGTTGAACTCTATAGCAATGTCATATTGACATGGCTGTGGTACAGCTTCACATTGAACCAGGTAACAATTTCAATGTGCTTTTTTTCTAAAGTTTTTTATCTCTTTCCTTGTAGTTCTAAAAGTTTCTTAAATTTTAGGCTGTTTAGTACTAGGTTGCTTATAAAGTGGTTTACAAAAAATGTGTATACATTGGTCATATAGTGATCATAAAAGGGAGGGGAAGGCCAATTTTGGCAGGGTGAGGGCTGCCTATATTTCTAGCTAGGGTGAGGATGTTGTTCCTTCAAATGAACATTTTACCTGTTCAAGAAAAGTTCTGTCCCCATTCTCTACTTATGATACACAAAACCTCATAACTACACAAGATGTACCATTATGTCTGTCTCTGGGGCTGCTAGAGATGTTAAAGACAAAATCATGCTTGACAGTTAGTGTTTTTTTATTTACGTAAAGAATGAAACTCCTTCCATGGAGCTGATACTGAATTCTTGAAAATCTCTTCTGTTTAGTATGACCCCCTCTGTACATTCAAACCCCCAGGGCTTAATAGGCAGAAATTGTAAATGTTCAAACAATTAGCTATTTAAGAAGAAATAAGAACAAATATTATTTATACAGTAGTATTTTTCAGAACATGAGTAGAAGGGTATCATTTTTGGCTTATACAATTTTTTCAACAAGTGTAAGCAATTGAAAAGTTTTATGACCAAGCTGAGCAAAATCATTCATGACCAGTAACGTGCTGGGAAAGTATTCTCTAGGGGGGGCACTTTCATTATTAAGAAAATGGTGCCCCTCAGACCTCAAATTAGCACCCCATCAGATTTCAGAAAGTATGGTAAAATATCGTTTTCTCAGCTAAGCGCCCCTTGCAAGTCATTCTCAGGGGGGCACGTGTCCTCTCGGCCCCAGACCAGCCCACCCCTGTTCGTGACAATTCCTGTAAACAGATGCCGACATGTTTTGCTACTAAGTTTCTCCTCTTATAAACCCAAGGCTTATATGTGTTTCTAGTGCCTTGTTGGTGGACCTGTCTGCTGGAATATTTATCCTCCAGCGGAAGGGGGTTCATATGTTGGGCAAAAGAATTGCAGTGAGCAAAATATCCAAAGTTGTTAACTCACCGGATAAAACAAGAAGGGTAATAATGAGCACTCAAAAAAAATCTGAGGACAAATGTCTCGTGCCGCAGGCCCACATCAGCTGCATAGCTACCTCAAACCCCAGCCTGCGTCAACAAATAAATACTAACTAACTAACCAACTAATCAACTAACTAACTAACTTTGACAATAGCCTCCAAAATAACTACCTTTGATCAGTATTTCTAAAGACAGGTCACGCATCATTTTCGTCATAAGGTTCACTGTCAGTGCTTAAACCCTAAATAACGTGAACAGCTGGACGAAATTTCCAAACTTTGTAGCAACTTCAGGGCTGCTGAACCCTTGAGTTGGCAATAACCTGTTATCGCTAACTGAAAAACATTTTCAGTCCACTTTTGGCACTCATCAATAAAAAACAAACCAAAATAATTTTTCAACTTACCGCATCGTTGAAATCATTTTGTACTATTGAAGCCATATTCTACTTTAAATTGCCAATTCCAGAAAAAATTAATTTGTCGTAAAACAATAAAATTTGTTTTGTATTTGTAAAATCCAATTTGCCACAAACTCAAGTGCCGTGCTGTCACGTCCCAAATGGAAGTCAACTGTTGGATCGTTTTTCTCTACTGCAGACTAGCACAATACCACCATCCGACGTTTGATTCTAATTGGGAAGCAGTGGTTAAGGAACGGTGCAGCCTATTTTTGAAATCCAAGCGGCAGCCTGACCTTTGCAGGTCTTTGGATATGACTGCTTTCTTCCTGCTGTCATAAAACAGTTTATTGTCACAGCCTCGATTTCAAAACCCAACTCAGCATGAACCACGTGCAGTTACAAAAACCAAAATTATGCCCGCATGCCAAGTTTGCACTAAAACCAAAAAATTCCTTGTTTATGGGAATTCTTGGATACTTATTACCAATTATGCCTAAATCTCCTAATACAGAATATTTGCAACGTTGACGAGCTCCAAGTAGCATAGCAAGCAGCCGATTATTAGAGAGAGAGGGCAAAGAGATCTTTGACCACTATGCCCTACATTATTCTGAAATAAAATACAGTTACAAGCATGCTTGTCATGTCCACACATTGTTAATAAGAATGCCTAATTTTTCACTGAGCTTTACTATTCTGAATTTCTTAAATTTTCTGGTTTGATTATTCGTAAATTATTCTCAAGAGGGAAAAGTGTTGCTTTGCCTGAAAATCAAAGGAATGTATAAATATTTTTTAATGTCTAACTTTATCATAAAGCAAAACAAAAGTGGAACAGAATAATAACTATAGTATCTATAGTGCAAAACTTAATGTACAAACAGTACTATATAACGTGAATACATAAAAATTCTTGACGCTTCAGCTTTGCACTATTTGAGTATTCTTAAATTTCTGCTATCCTGAGCTTTAATATTCTTACTTTTGCGTTCTGAATAGACGTGCCACAATGGCAATTAAATATTTGAAAATTTTATACCCACAACTCTGTTATTCCAGCCACCTCGTTTATTAAAATTGGATTTTATGTCTCACCACCACGCCTATTCAAGCCACACGCTTAATGTAAATACGTAAGCCAAAGACTAAATCTAGCCCTATTCTAGGCCTATTTCAGTCCCAAAGCCCTATTCCACCCCTATTTCAGACAGCCAGCCCCTGTATTTTACGACCACCACACCAATTAAAACTGCCCTGAACCTCTGAACTCTGTGTGTTCGGGACTCAGAGTATAAACTTTAAAAAGTGTATGTAGTATTCAACCAAAGCTGAAAATCTCTACCCTACAACTTCCACTAGCCTGTAAATCAATGAAGCTGTCAATCGTAAGGGGCCATTCAAATATTACGTCACGCATGGGGGTGGGATGGTCTTTTGATTTTTGTGACGAAATGTGACAAGGGGTGTGTGGATTGTTTTGCATTGTGATGTCACATTTTTTAAACAACTCTATATTTAGTACATTTTGCTTCATAACAGAAAGTTTGGCCCTTTTGTAATAGAGATTTGGCTTCACATCGAAAAATAATCTGGCAATCCTATTTTGATGCCATTTTGAGGCCAAAAATGACATAATAAACACATTATTACGAAAGCAGAAAGTACCCTATTGAAATTTATAATGTGACCTCACACATCAGTGGTGGGTGGGTAGTTTTGAATGTGTGACAAAATGTGACAGGGGGTGGGTGGGTATCTAAAAATGCCAAAATTAATGTAACGTAATATATGAATGGCCCCTAAATCATAAAAAGCATCGAGAAAATTCAGAGCCATTTCTCTATCAACAATTGTCATTGATTTGTCGTTAGAAGCTGTGGTGGGAAGGAGTCATGTATTTACATAAAGTACTACATTTCCTCAAATAGCGCGGTAAATCGGTACTTGAAGTTGAATCTTATGAATTGCAAGGCATCGATTGAATATTTTTCATTTATCAACCAGGTTTGTCTGCAAGCAAAATGTTGTTGTGTGCTTGCAGTCTTGTCTGAGAAGGGAATTTTTCGGCTGCCAAGTGCATTATGGAAGAATCGAATGAAAGAGGTTGGTAAATCTAGTTGGTGTAATGTTAGGCCATTGTAGAATCGGAAACTTTTCTGCGCCATAACTTTACACCATTGGGCCAAAATGTTGCACTGGTATATTTTTGACAGGTTAAGTGTGTGAAGATAGTGTTATAGAGGCTTAAATATGCTTTTGTGCAATAAATCCAGGATACCCATACATCACGCAAAGGGGGTGGGGAATCTTTGATTTTGTGACAAAGGGTGGGTGGGTTGGTTTTTTTTTGTGCATGATTTTACATATCTGGCAATCCTATTTTGATGCCATTTTGGCCATTTTCACTTTTTCATTTTCACCATTTTCAATAGAAAAATACATAATAAACACATTATTACAAAAGCAGAAAAATTTCATATCTAAATTCAGAATGTGACTTCACACGTTATTAGGGGTGGTTGCATAGTTTTGAATTTGTGAAAAAGTAAGACAAGGGTTGTGTGGGTGTCTATAAATGCTAAAATTAGTGTGATGTAATATGTGAATGGCTCCTAACTGTCACAGCAACTCTGTTTCCAAATGGGATGGTTGATGTCTATTGCTTGTTGCATATGCCCAACAATATATGTGGCAGTAATTTGTTGTGCTAGTTAGGCAAGGTGTTCAAGTCTTTTAGTAGTACTAGCAAAGAACAGCTTGAAATGCCATTGTTGCTGTGACTGTTGTAGTTCAATCAGAATTGTGCTGTGCTAAAAAAAAATTGAGAAAAAAGAGAGAGACCAGTGGTTTTCAACAAGAGGTCTGTCAGCCCAGTCCATGGATTCTACCAGAAGTTATACAAATGCTATGATCAACAGTAAATCTCAACTTTCCTATTCAGATGTGTGAACAGGGGCTCCTTGAGCCACAAAAATGTTTCCTTGGGGCTCTGCTCACCAAAAGGTTGAAAACTACTGGCTAAGACAATTTCCTCTGAGGGGGGATGGGCATTTAGCACATATTTACCCTACTATGATGAAAGAGTCATCAAAGTAAAAAGATCAAGGGAGCACTATCACCATCAAAATGTTGCAGCCTCCTACATCAGGGGTTGGGAACCTCTTTGGCTCAGAGAACCTTAAAAGACTCATATTTTAAAATGAATTCCAATGAGAGCAATACAGTTGGGCATTGGTGTTGCATGGGACCACAAAATCTGCTGATTTGACTCCCATTTTGGAATCCCATTTTGGAGGTATTCACTGTTTTGCAATACTTTGAAGGAGTGTCTGCTAAGATTTTTCTGGGAGCCAGAGAGCCAAATGCAGTCTTGAAAAAAGTCATATCTGGCCCGTGAGCCATAGGTTCCCAATCACTATGGCCCGTGAGCCATAGTTTCCCAATCACTGCCCTACATCATGGTCAACTTTCTTACAGTTTTGTAAACATTGGAGGGCATCACACCTCACATGCCCCCCAGTTAGCACATTCCCACCTCTGAAGTCAACAATTTAAAATCTAGATCCTTCTGGTTTCTAATTGTGAGGAGATGATTAAAGGTGAGTACTACCCACATATGTAAAGAGAAGACAGTCAGTTAGATGTGATAGGACAATGAAAACTATTTATTGTGGCATTTTCTCATTTTAAGAAAAATTACAATTTATAATTAAATCAGATGAAAGGCTAAAAATGATTATGCACACTTTTTTATAAGAAGCCAAGCTCAAGGTCTAGTTTCAAAAGTCCTGTTTTCTTGGACCTCTAGTGGTCAGACTGGAGCACTAAAAGTTCCTTAATAGTTCCTTAATTTTGCTGCACATTTAGTGCCCATGAGAATAGTACAGACAAAAGAAAAAAATCAAAACTGGTAATTTTGTCTCAACAAACTCAAAGCACATTGAAGGTAGGAAGGAAGTTTTGTGAATGTATCTTTGTGAGTTTTGGCTGCAAGTGATTAAAGCTAGCTTCCTACATCTTGATTGTTTGCAATTACAAGATTTTTCAAAGTGAAAAGCCCCTTAGGGATATTTCCTTTAGCAGTGTAGGTTTGTTAAATATTCAGCCCTTCTACTTTTAGGCTCTTTATAATGTGGTTCCTTACAAAAAAGCATTCATTTTGTTAATTGTAGAACAGGAAAAATAAAATAAATTCAAGCACCATCTGTGAGCCTAATGAAGTGCATTTGTTGGACAGATACAACCTACAAGCTGTAGCTTGGTGACCACTGTCTCATGCTGTTATACAGTTTTGATTATTTTATAATGCAAGTTTGATGATCATCAATATTGATGTGGTCTTTCTTTTTAAAGCTCTAATGATAGATAGTGATAATGAAACAATACCTGCAAGTCCACAAAGCATATTAAGTAGTGACTCTGATGATGTCTGTGTTGATTACACTGAGCCTGCTGTTGATCATTGTGGAAAAACTGAAAGGAATCAGGCATCTGGAAAAACTGATGCGGAATCAGATAGTGATAGTGAGGTATGAGATTGTGTATAATTCACTATATATCAAAAGTAATGAAAGTCTTATGTTCATTCTATTATCTGTTGTCATATTTCACTGGATCATTGAGAAAGTGGAAGGTTTTGATATGTTTGATACAACTTATAAGCTATAGATGATCGTAAACACTCATTTGCCATTTTTGACTGCTATTGCCTTTTGTGAATGTCTCCAACTAAGGAATGCAAGACCAAGATATAAGCTCCCTTTGATCACCTTTATGACCCAAATTCTTTAAAAAGTCAATGGCACACTTTGTATTGACTTATCACCTTATGCCTTGGATACCTCAAAAGCTGAAATAGCTTTTATTTATCTCCACTGTCTTTAGAACTTAGTTAAGTGTGTATTTATCAATTATAGTCAGTAAATGTTTCTACTTTGTAAATTGATGGAGTGTTGAAATATTGAGAAAAAGAGTGGTAAGAAACTTCATGTTTGCATTCAATGTCCGTGTTTTTTTAGTGTTTTTTGCAAAGGCAGAGTTGTCTGTATTGAATTTATACAACATTGCAAAAGTGAATTTACTCAGCAGTGAGTCAAAAAGTATTAGAACTACATTCACTTCTTTACTTTCTATATAGAATAGGACAAGCAGTAAAGCCTAGTATTGTAACAGGAAGGTATCACGAGGGCTTCTCTCCAACTAAGAATTTTGCTTGAATTTTAAAAAGAACAAGTCATAAGTTTTAGCTTGGCAGTTTTTAGGGGACTTTGCATGTGGAAGAACAGGTACATAGATATTATATATCACATGCATTTTGAGAGGAATTTGTCATGATTAGCCTTTTTTATTATTCTCCATTAGAATCAAGGGTGCCCAATATGTTTTGAGCCATGGTCAAACTCAGGGTCACATCGTATTGCATCCTTAAATTGTGGGCATCTATTTGGACGGAGGTGAGATATTGTTTGTTTCATTCATATGTTGTCTGTTTGTTATTTGTTTATTGTGTATATCTTTTACTTATGAAATGGATGACTAGTGATACTAACATTTTCAAGCGATAGAGTAACCAGTGGTAGAAGAATGGTTAATTCTTCCATTGTTTACAACCATCCCTAAACACACTTTTTAAATCCACTTTGTTTTCTCATGTTTCTCCCTTTTCAACTGTGTTTGCTCCTATTCTGCCTATAGAAGTTCATCCATTTCTATGTTTAGTTCTGATGGTGGATCCCAGAAAGTGGGTGAATTGGCTACTTTGTGTGAAACAGCTTAATCTTGTCAAATTTTTCTACCTAGAATTATCAAATGTTATGGTTTTGTCAATTTAGCACCTCATCATATTGAAAAATGGCTCTCTGTTCATACTGGTTCTATGTTTCATCATACAGCTGTGTTTTCCTACAATTTTTTCTCTGTATGATGTGTATGTAGTATGTGCATTGAATGAGGCATCCTTTGGTTCAATTTATTTCTATTCCATTACACATTTTTTATAAGAAGTCACTTTATAAGCAACCTAGTACTAGAGATCCTAAAATTTAAGAAACTTTTAGAACTACAAAGAAAGAACTAAGAAACTTTAGACAAATTGGGCATTGAAATTGTTATCTGGTTCAATGCAAAGCTGTACCAAAACAATGTGAATATGACAATATGGCATTGCTTTAGAATTAAACTCATACTGACGCATGTTGTTTGTTGTTGGACAAAAAATAGTTTGCTACATTCATGTTCTGTATATGCTTTCACAGCAATGTAGTTCACTAAATTAGGAAAATTTTAAGAAACTTTTAGAAGTAAAATATGGCCAAAAATTAAGACACTTTGAGTACTAGGACTTGAGCTAGGTTTTTTTATTAAAAAAACTATGTAAGTGAGTTTGCAGCAATTTCTGCTCTCGTCTTCAATAGAAGAGAAGATGAAAACCATATTTCAATCCAATCTGCATTCACAGAATAGAGATAACATAATTGACTGTTTTGCTCCAGTTGCATTGAAAAATGGCTTAAAGGAAAGGCTTCCGAGAAATGTCCACAGTGCAATATGCCAGCAAGAAGGAAAGACATACGAAATATTTATTGCAAAGCATTGAGAGTTATTGATACAACTGAAAAAGACAGGTATAGCTGAGTAGTTAATTTTTGCATGTTTCTTGTGGAGTAGCATTGCATTTTGTATTTAGTTCTTTTAGGCATTGAATATGTATGGGAGATATACATTACAACTTAATGAACCAAAATAGAATGCACCATTTGTGGTAGGAAATTAGGCAAGTGTGCTGGATGTTCCCCTGTTTCTTCTAGAGCAGGGGCGTCAAACTCGTTTAGACCTGAGAGCCACAAAAGGCATTCTATAACATCACACAGGCCAGGTAGGTTGACAGAGCTCAGGAGAGTGCCATTGCTAGGTAATAGAGACTTCAAATATATATGACTTATCTGATGTTCCCTATCTGGCATGCCAGATAGTAGCAAAAACTGGGGGGAGCAAGTTTTCAATGCCAGCTAATACAGGTGAAAAATATTGCTAGGTTTCAGTATATTGAAAATTCCCCTGGGGGCCACATCAAAGGCCTTGGCTGGCTGGTTCCAGCCCGCAGGCTGTATGTTTGACACCCCTGTTCTAGAGGTAAGCAGTTGTATACATAGCATGTATTGAGCTTGAGAACAGTAGCGCTAGGCCACTTGATATGATTTTTCTACTTAATTTCTATTTTAGTAAATATATGCCTAAATTTATTTTTATTCGCAAGAAGCTTTTTATGTAGGGAAAGATGAAGTAATTTAATGTACTGATCTAGTAGAGCATTAACCAACCATCGTCTCCAGCCCAGAATAGAATGGAGTGGTAGTAAACGGGAGGGATTGGAAAAATCTTAAGTGTAATAGCTGAGGGTTTGCAATAATTGGGAGATTAGCAAACTGCTGTAAGTAGAACTGGCCTTAAAATGAGAGGCGCCCGATCGAGCGGGAACGCCTCCGCTCTCGCCTCACAAATCGTACTGGCTCGATTATTCAAGCTCTAGAGTTGATTAATCGTTTATGTTAAAGATATGCAATTCAGAGAAAATTTTTGCCTGAATCTTCCTTGAATATATATAAAACAATAATCAACTATTCTTTCCCTCTCTCCCGTGAAATCGGATGTTCTTATGTATGGAGTAACATCGTGGACAAAATTCATAGAATGAATTTTAGGTCTTAGTGCTAAAACAAGCATACCTCTTCACATGTTTTCTTTCGTTAAAAAGTATAAGCAATTGGTCAATGCAATCTTTTTTGATCTCGTGGAATATGTTAAAATATCACTTTGTCACCCCTTAAAAAGTGTTCTCATGGGGGTGCATGCCCCAACCCCCCAGCCAGTATGCTACTGCTGAAGCAGTGAAGGAGCTTGATCAAGCGCCTTAATGAATTAAGGAGCTTGATCAATCAAGTACCTAACTTTGCTCCTTTCAAGACCTGACGTAAAACGAGGCTGGGCTGTAGCTACTATTATAGCGGTGAGAAGCCACCATATATTATTGAAAATATTTTCAGTACTTCTCACAGCAATTATCCTCTTTAAAACCCTCGTATGCCGGTGATACTTCAAAATCTGAATAACATACTTTCATTTTGCCTCAAAAGCAATAAAAAGGTGGTTTGCAGCATGATTTCTTGGTATTCATTTTCTGAAACAATAAATGGATATTTTGGACTGGAGAGTATACTCTCCAGTGCAAAATATCCATATTGATTGTTTTGCATTTAAAGGGCACTTAAAGAGCTAGAGGAAGAAAGACGGAAGAGGTCAATGGCTGAAGAGGAACACATGAGGACTAAGATACAATTTGAGCAGGCGAGAGCTGAGCTTGAGAGGCTTAAGGAACAGGTTAAGCAAGCTTCATTCTTGCAGCAGCATATGGTTGCCACATCAAGTGAAACGTAAGCATGTTTTTGATTATTATTTGTTTTGTTCAGTATTTCGTAATTAAGCCTTATTCATACTAGAGGTGATATTCCTAATAGCTTTCAAGACAGTAAAGCAATTACTCATAGTTATTCAAATTGTTTATATCAAAGATGTTTTACGTATTCACTCTGGTGCACGCTTTCGAAATACGAATTAGACTAATGATCCCTTAGATGCTTATTTGCTTTAGATTTCAAAGGAATTAGGATAATTGCCTCTGGTTTTAATCACACGTAATCAAGGCCTGATTAAGTGTGATTAAAACTAGAGGTAATTATCTGCTCGTTGTCTGTGCTGCCTAGGGAAGGTACCTGTTCAATAGGGTGTATTCCTTGCAGCATTAGCATGAGAGAGCATGACCAGTTCCTTTCTTCATATCCCTTATCTCTACAGTGCTGCCACCAAACCACTAAATTCTACCCAGTGGACAGTCTGATTTCTATTCTACTCGCCCATTTGGGTCTTCATAACAACTGAAGAAGTCTAATGCTATTACATGATCAGACGGTGGCAGGAGCATTTTTTAATTGCAACTACTAGCGAAAACTTCAGCCCAATATCTTTGTTCTTTGTTGTCAATAGTCTTGTAGTACTTAGCAGAGTGTTTAGTGCGTTAATTATACACCAAATACGCGAAATAGTTTTCAAATAGGAACACTGGTTTGGTTTTTTGTAATTTTAGGTACCAGGTACCGTAAATCCTGGGATAAGCCCACCACCCTCAAGTAAGCCCCCACCTAAAAATCAGTTTTGCAAGTAAGCCCCCCAAATAAACCCCCTTGAGGCCTTTTTCGATGGGAGCATAATTGCGGCATAATATCTTATTTCATAAAAGTCCCTTCGGACAATAGCTATACAGTATTACTTCCTTTGACTGGAGACAAAAAAGCAAAAAGAAACACGAGTTTCGTGTCGTCGGTGAAGAAGTCGTTTATGAATACTAAATTTCGTTTGCGAAATTACCTTTTTATAATTTTTTAATGTAGTTGATTGAAAAAATTATTGCATGTTTTGATGTCAGCCTTTGAGGAAAAGGCCAAAGTTTGAAATAAGCCCCCCTTGAAGAAACCCTCGCATCGAATAAGCCCCCCATCTAAAAATTCATTTTTGCAAATAAGTCCCCAGGGATTTACGAAGATTTACGAATCCGAGGATTTACGATATTAGAAATTGGGCTAGCCCTGTTTTTTGTTCTTAATTTCTGAATCTGATAGTTTAACATTCCTTTCATTTATGAAAATACAAAGAATCACTCAGAACAACAGTAGATCAGGGACTGAGCTAGTTTTCTGAACAAGGATTCCCTATGACACAGTACTTGGAAAATAGCTTGCGGTTAAACTCTGTGTGTAAGCTCTGCCTTATTCTTTGATTGTTTGTTTTATGAAAATGTCTACCTGAGTTTTATTGATTGGTTTCTGTATCTTTCTATTCTATTGTTCCCGATGCCATTCTCCGATACTCTGTCTGCAACTCATAAATTGCAGATTCCTATTGATTGCTTTGGTATATCTTGCTCTCTCATTTCTTCATTGTAGTACGACATTGGCGGGACCTTCGAGTACGAGTGCAAAGAGAGGGAATGCTGCAAGGCCGTTGATTCTTCAAAAAACCATACAAATATCCCAGGTAAGAATAAGAAACTTTGGTTTGACATAAATATTGCTGTTTTAGCAAACATCACAAAAATTCCAGTTCCTTCATCATTGCCTGCCTGACTAAGACAGGATCAATTCGTTGTGGATTAGAAATATATCAAAAGGTGAACGCGAAACTCAAACCTTAGAATTACAACACTGCGGAGCCTCATGCTCCTCCTCCCCGCGAAAACTTCGCATATGGTATTTGATGATTTCAGGTTGTACACGGAGGAGGCCCGCAGCTTTGTGATTCTTGCTAGTGAAATTCGTGTTCACTAGATCAGAATGAATTTGAACATTTCATTAATGTTTATTTTGTAGAGTAAAGCTCGTGTCATGGCTTTTGATAAGACTCACGCAATGATGACTGTCTCAAAACCTTCTCCTAATCAACTTTTTCCTGGCTATGGAGTTGTCAAGGTACTGTAAATTTGAAGGTCCGAATGGCGACGGGGAAAGTTTGCGGAACCAATCCCAGATGAAATGCAGAAAGAGTTTTGATGAATATTACTACATGTTTTTTGTATTAGGAACAATCTTTCTGCTCTCAGCCTGAATATATTTCCAGTCATAATGGGTGTTTGCACAGTATTCTCACTTTTCCTGGGTATAAAGTGTTTTAAAGCTGCATGCAATGTATAAACGTAAACTAATAGTATTTTCTTGGGGAAAATATGACTAAGCTACTAGAATCAGTTCAAAATTGCGTTTAGAACATGTTTTGTCAAGAGATTCACGCATTTCCAGTGAATTTCGCTCGTACAACAGAATAGGCCTAAAGTTCATAAGTGTGCAAACACTGACAAAACTAGAATGGACTAAGGCTTCATTGTGAAACAATATTTATAGTGCATATAGATTCAGCGTGTAAATACGTTTAGAACATTGTTTGACCCTAGGAAACACGTATATCCGGTCGTAATGAGTGTTAATGCCTAGGTAAGCTCCAGGAAAATAGGCGTTTGTGCATTGCCCTAGCTTGCCTGGTTAATATAGTCCTTTCAACTTCGGTGCTTGACTCAGGAAATAATAAATTTCTGGCCAACGAAGAGAGCAATGCACCTGCCTCACAACTATTTGAAAAAAGAACCGCGATGAGGGAGGGAATTAAGAACAGAAAGAGAAGAAACTGACAAATAGAAGAAGAGAAATCAATATAAAGACTAGACAACAATAAAAATGGTATGGGAGGATGGGACAATTTCCAGGTAGCATCTCCAAGAGTGTCGTGTCACGGCTTGCTCCATGCCCTTCCAGTCCCTCCAATATCCCAAGTTTCATAGCAAGACTATGATTGGACCAATACAGCAAGAGCTTCCTGCCATCAACTAGGGTTAAATACGTTTAACCCCCATTTTGCACAGTATTGCTACACTGCGAGACGAAAAATTGAATTTTCAGAAAACAGTTTTTTCCAGCTTAATTTCGAATCAAGGCCTGCCTCTGTTCCTTACCTGTTTCTTATATAATTGTTTCTTATAAAAAAAATCTTGTAGTGTAGTTTATTGGATTGGGTATGGAAATATTCATCGTCACCATTCTCATCTCAACATTTATTATGAAGCTTTACTTTCCATCTCGTGTACTATAAGTTTTTTTGAATTCTCATTTTCTTAGAGAGGCAAATTATCCTATTTGCAGTCTTTTCAGAAGGCTGGGGGTCAGGGGTGAGTTGGAGCTCCCCTTGTTAAACTTTCTGCTCATTTTGGGAGGCTCAGCCCCCTAGAATTCTTGCATTGGCTTAGCTTTTCAGTTTATTGGCTTTGCTTCCAAAGTGTTATGATCAATTGTGCACTGCTATATGGTTATTGACACATCTCTTATTGTTGTTTATACTATATCAGTATTAAACTAAATCATCATGTTTCCATCTTTGAAAATATGGGCGTGGTTGTAGCTGGGCCACACCCAAATTATAGGCGTGGTTGTGCCTAGAGCCCCCCTTGTTAAAATTTTTAAAAATCACCACTGCAGGGGCTTCGAAACGACTTTAAGAGCGGAGGAGCCTGGTCTCTAAAGTCGGAGGTAAGCTGAGGTGAAAATAGCGAAACATGCTACTTTTTAAAAATTGTGAACGAGCAGCGCCCCTGGTCTCCCCCTCACCGGTTTCGCTCCCATGATAAAGATATAATGTTATGATTATTGCCTTTGATAGAAGGGATGTTTTTAAGATGCACATGGAATGAATAAAGAGTCTAGACTATGGTCAGATGGTGTAAGAATTCACTTAATTGATCATGCGCTCACTTGAGTTGGTATTCAGATCTCCTTTCATGTGGTTCTATTTTTTTGCAAAGCCAGCCTTTGCTAATGTGGTTTCTTATTATAGGTGAGCTCATTGGAAAGTCGATCCAGTGAATATGTTTCAATTCACCAAAACGTAATCCGCGACCTCAGGTTTAATCCAAAAGGAGATAGGCTCCTTCTCAGTGCATCAATTGATAAATTCGTGAAACTGACAAGTATGACGAGTAATACTGTCGTCCAAAGGTAATTCGATTCCTAGAAATTCATCTCGTAGTATTTAGTGGCTGTAGAAATGAAGAATACATGAGTAGACACTTGTTTACTTAATTGTTGGCATGAAATAATTGATAAGGAAACTCTTGAATGAACGAATGGATGAAGGATTGGATTGCTGAAAGGATGAATAGATAAATTAATCATTCTATCAATCAATCAATCAATCAATCAATCAATCAATTAATCAATAATTGCATGTTGTAGGTTATTACACGAAATGAGCTTGTAAATGGAGAAATATTGTTCTTCTAAGGAATTAATGATTTTAAACCGTTTTAAGTAACATATAAACTTATTTGGTTTTAGCTACAACTGCCCATCTGCAGTATGGAGTTGCTGTTGGAATGACTTTGATACCAATTACATCAATGTCGGCCTGCAGAATGGTCAATGCCTCGTTTACGATATTCGTAAAACTGGCGAGGTATTTAAGTCCTTTCAAGCCATTGGTGGAAGCACTTGTCCAATTGTTACAATGGCTTACGCACCGAAGTCGCCAGGATCAGAGTTTAGGTAGGATTCATAAATTTATCTGCTCTTTTGTGTCTAATTTATTTATTTATTTGCTATTTCCTTAATGTTGGCAAGTTAATACAAACATAGCTAAATAGGGAAATACTGCCAACAGAATAAAAGAAAAAGCAAATTATTATACAATTTCCTTTAAGAGAAAAAGAATAAAGCTATAGAAACCCTATTCCAGTAACAAAAACTTTGCACAACCTATATGTGTACATCTTGTATGTGGGTAATCCTTCAGTTACATGACATTTGATTCAGTTTTTACTTCGTTCATTTCCGTACCATTGGCCTAAGCAAGCTCTTGGATCATTTTCTTTCATCTTTTTTACTTCATTACCTTAATATATAGTTCATTGTGCCATTTTGGTTTTACCTCTGTTTCCCCCAAGTATGGAGCTTGAAAGCTTCCACGGTTGGATTTGAATCGAGGTAGATCAGAAATTCATTTACCTACTGTAGGCTTCATGCTTGATCCATGTTGGTGTGTGACAAAAGCGCCACTGCTAGTCCACGCCTGCTCATAGAATTCATTAGGTAGGTACATCTACGTCCAAGATTCATTGAGAACCTGGAAAGTGAGCTATTTTAAGGGAAAACCTTTGAAAGTCTGCAATAATCAGGAAATTTTCTTAAATGTTTATCCAAGTCAGGGAATAGTCGGGAAAAGCAAATTGTTTTTGTCTGCACACATGATTCTTCACGGATTGGTTGCTCCATTGTTGTTAGTAAATGTGAAATTTGTTGGTTTTTATAGTGCTATAGCAACTATCTGTACATATCTTATTTCATTTCCTTTTTTTCGCCATTTTTGTACATATATGAATCGGAGGTCAGGAAAAAAAGTTGTATTTTAAGCGATCAGTCGGGGAATAGTCAGGGAGATTTGATTCACTTATGAACACTGTACGCTGAAGTAGAAATATTTTCTGCAATTAACTGTCGTATGACATAATTTCAAGGCTTGCATTATACCAGTGGTGTGACCGAGATAGGTTGGAGTTAGGACAACACCTAGATGCCCCCGAGCGTTGCAAGTCCTGAAAGGGTCCCCAATGCCTTTCAAGAGACAAGTATTTATACGTTTTTTAAAGGAAACATCAGAAATGGGACCCCAATGGTACAGAATCCTAAGGGGCCCGAGTATCTCTGTTACGCCAGTGCATATCTTACGGCCAAGGAAACTCCTTACGGCCTAGTGCACAAAGCACGATCTTTGTCGCTGGCAACAGAGATCTTTGCTTCTGTCATCAGCGACGAAAAAGAATTTCTTGCATATTTGATATTGAAGACCGTCATCAGCAACAAGAATCTTTTATATGTGTTTCCCGCACACAGCAAGTTTACGTCGCCAGCGAAATAAATCTTCGTCCTCAGCGACAAAAATCTTCGTCCTCAACGACAAAAATCTTCGTCCTCAGCGACAAAAATCGTGCTGTGTGCGCTAGGCTTTACGGCCTAGGAAACTGCTTTTGCTTTGTGCTTGAAATCGCCTTTAATACTTCATGTAATGATATTTCCTAGTGCTGAAGGTTTGTTCGTTTGCACGCTGAATGGAAGCGCTTTTTGGGAACTTTGCAAAGATTCTCATTTCGTTGCACACCCTTTGTCGTTGTCTCCAGGTAACTGCGAACGTTTTTTCATACACCCACCGTTATCCTGTGGTTGTCTAATTATGTATAAATGCACCATCATTCTGATCGCTGATCTTACGGAGTCAACTTTTATTTATCGTGAGAGGGTCGAGATAAATATGCTTGGGTTTTTGAACATGATCCGTTTGTAAAATGGAAGAGTCGCATTAGTGGAAAATTTTCCTTGTTTTCTTTCCTAAGCAAACTTATGTGTAGATTACAATGTTTGGTATCTTTTCCATTTAACAGAACAGTCCTCCTACACTTGTTCCTTGTGAAAATGTTTACTATGGTGTACTGAATAATCGCCCCCCACCCTCGATTATAAAGTTTTGAAATTTTTTCCAACCCCCTGCTCTTATTCCAACACCCCATTTATTAATTTTCCAAAAATTTGAGGCCGTGAATGTATAATTTTTCCCCAATTGTGAATCAAAACGAAAATCCATTACATTTAATAATGGACAATATGCCCAATTTAGTTGGAATCGTCCCGCCAATGATTAAATATAAGAATTATTCCAATTATTCTAACTCCCAATTTATTAAATTTTCAAATATTTCCAACCCCCCCCCAATTATTCCAACCCTCCATTTAGTAAATTTTAGAGAACTCTCCAACC
>WIPJ01001923.1:243181-280158 GCA_018155075.1 Cassiopea andromeda
GGTATAGTAATAAACATTTTTTATGGGATTTTTTCACATTTTTATAGAAACTTTCTTACCTTTTTCATGACTCTAGTATGAAACTTGCTGCAACACAAAAAAGTGGCAGCACTTTTTGACATACTGAAAAACGTTCTTCATCTGACACTTGTCGGAGTATGAAATGTCAGATAGTGATCGAAAGGTGAACTGCAGTATATAGCCAGATGTGATTACATGTGATAGGATGCATCTAATTAGCAATCTCTACCTAATGCACTGCGTTTACATCGATAAGTAGCAATATTAGTGTTAGTGCAATAATAATCTACCTTTCTGGTTTATAAAGCCTGGCAGTATTGCTCTACTAAGTGCAGTATAGCGTTGGTGTAAAATTTATCTATATTTTTTAATTTGTTCAGTTATTTCAATATCACTTGGTCATTAGAGTGGTTGTAGAATCTTTTTACTTCTTAATATGTTGAGATTTTTGTTGCTTTCTGTGATTTGGCTAATGCATAATTTTTAAGTTTGTTTTTTTTCATAAAAACAGCTAGTGCTGCTGCAGAACCCTGACTTGCTATCACACCAGTATCAAAGAATCAGCATATATGTATTATTGTTTGAAATGTATCGAACACAGCCATTTGGAAAAAATCCATTTGCACCTGTCTTCCTTGAAGTTTTTGTAAGTATTATTTTACTGTTGTTCATGTCAATGTGAATTTGTTTCCATGAACTAACTAGATAGTCCAGTGTAGCTATCCTTGTTGGTTAATAGTAGCTATTTCCCTCTGTTTGATCAACAGGTGGAATGATGGTTATGATGCTCACATATTTGCATAAAGTGAGCAAATAGAATAGTAAAAATGGGCTAGCCTTTCTCTTCTACTCATTACCTTGTGCAGGTTTCCTCTCCTACTGACACTTTCCCTACATCTGCAGAGCATTCAATAACATTTAGAGTAAATGGCTGATCATGAATAGTAGGTGACTGTGTTCCATGGAGGCCCATTCATTATATGCACTTTTCTACATCATTTTAAGTCAAAGTAGATGACAGTTTAAGCAGAAGTAGCAAGCAAAAAATCACTGCAGGGTGGCCAACAAACCCTGGAAGGCCCTGAAAAGCCCTGGATTTTGTTTGCCCCTTGAAAACCCTGAAATTACATCCCACCCCTGAAAAATTATGTTCTGAAGCAGATTTTCCGTGCATCAATTTTTGACCTTTTAGTGCTGTTGCATTTCTATTCCTGTAATGCAGGGGAGGAGGATCTATGAGGTTATTGGGGGTGGGGGCACAAACAGCGTATCATTTGTTGTATGGTAAGCAGCCTCTTTTTCCAACAATGGACACAAAATTTCAAGGAAAACGCAGAATGAAAGGTGGATAGGTACAGGCAGATTTACATGTGATAATTATATTCTTCGAAAGCATTGTCAAAAATACCCTAGAAAACCCCTAAAATTTGGCAGAAAATTCCCTGGAAAACCCTGGAAAAGAATTTCATTTCACTGTTGGCCACCCTGCACTGGTAGCTACCTTCTATTGAAAGATCTGTTCTTAAAGTATCTAGGGCCCTTCCTTTAATTTTAATTCATTTGGGTATTCCAAACTTAGATTAGAGCCACTTAGAGTTCAAGGTTTCATAAATCATTTTTTTAAATATTCTTTTAAAATTTACTAGAGAAAGCATCATTTTGCATATTTAACATTATTCAGGACAGTTTCTGTCATTTGATTTGCATTCTCCGTGCCCCTGCATAGCCAAAAGTGTAATGGAACTTGTTCCACAAGTCTGTCTTCTGTTTCATTTAATTCTGTGTGCCATTCATTTTAGCATGCCATGCAGTATTCAGATGAATAAACTGCAATTTATTTGCTTATTTATTTATTTATTTATTTGTGAGTCCTAGCAGCTGTTTTAATAAACAATACTTGTTTCATGTGTTATAACAGGTTAGTTTGGGTGCTATTCAATCACCCCCATTTATTGAAAGTACCTCAATTTTTTTGTTTGGTTTCTCTCTAGAAGAATCCTAGCTCACAATCAAAGATTCACATGGTTTCTCCTGCAGAGAAATTGTTCATTTATCAATTGATTACTTCAACAGCTTTTACAAAAGAAGTAAGAAAACTATTTTTGTTTTTTGTCAACTGCTAAAAGGTGATAGCTATCCATTCTGTCAAGTAGTGATTTTTAAATATTTGGTACTTATCATGAACAAAGATTTAAATTTCCCTGTTGAATAATGAAATCCACACATAAGCCTTGCCTCCAATGCTTGAAACAAAAAGTTAGAAACAGATGTGACCTATGCATGGATTTTTCTGTATTTGCTAAGGTATGATCTCAAACTACCATGATTTATTCTGATGTTACTCCTGTTTAAATTTACCATTTTTATTTTCTTTTTTCCATATAAGCTTCAGAAGAAAACTCCAAAGCAAGTCATGGCATCAGATGTGAATCCCAACAAAGTAAGTTACTCTCTCTTTCCATTTACTTAAAAGCAAAAAAAATTTAATTTTGCAGGTATAATCTTGATTGTGTTTGTTGTCCACTAGAGTACCATGTTTGCATGAATTTCCTTGGCATTCTGGTTCATTAGGATTGAATGCCCTTCTTGACATCAGTCAGTGACTACTAGTGTTAGGATTTAGCCCTTATAATTAAACCTTGTTTGTAACATTTGTATAGTATACAAGCACTTTCTCAACTCTGCTACTGCTTCCACATTGAACATTGGTACACTGAATTCTTCTTTATTTACTTTTTCATAGACATCATTTTTGTGAAATTGTAATCATCTTCTCCTTTGATAACAATCAGGTATATGATATCTCAATGGTCCAATCAGAGATTGAAAAGTACCATATTTCTTCTGAAATTAGTAGATCTGGTATACAAAATGTTGTTTCAGATCCAGATCCTGACAAAAGGTATCTTTTTTCAAAATTCTGAGCTGTAGAGAATTCTATAAGAATTTGGTAGTTATATCTTAGCACTTCAACCACCTTACCATGGTTTAGGATGCTATAACTTGTGTTGAAATTTGAGTCAAAATATTTTTTGCTAAGGTTTGCCTTTGCACAATTTGAATTCATGCACACAAAGATATAGAAATTCCCTTGGTGTTAAATTGTCACACCTATTACTTACCTATAAGCCTTTTAGCCTTAAATTTTAAGAAAATCAAAAGTGGCCAGAAGCTATTTAATATGGGGATGTGTTCCAAGCATGTAGCTGAAGAAAATAAAATGGCTTTAATTCAACTAGAGTGGGGCTGCAGCTGCCTTCCATTCCTTCTTACATCTATGATTTATTTCCATGCTCTACATTATAATCCTTGAATGTATGGGGTGTTCTAGTTTATTTATTACTTTGGTGCTCTGTCATTATGAGGGATTGTAATTTGCATTATTTTGTTTGCTGCCGGACCAATCTGAGTTCTTCAATCTGTGATTACATGTTGAATGATAATAGAAACTTGTTGAAAGATAATAGTGTATGTAGCTGTAGCTTTTATAGTTTGTTAATACCATGATTTTGATAAAAACTTTTGATTGCTATCACAGTTAGTATTAGCTTTTCAAGATTGAGCAAGTAATGATTGAAGTTTTAAAATTTTTTTTGCCTAGTTCTTTTGTCGCAACAAGATGGTTTTATTTCTTTTTAGTAGCTCACTGGATCATCATGCTGCACAAGAAGTAATTGAACAATTAATTTGCTGTAAGAGCATTGTTGAATAGAGCATGCTAAGATTTTATTGATTAACTTTTTCTTTCATATTTTCCTTCTTCATTTCTTCCTTTCTTATCATTTGTGCAAGAATGTTTAAAGACAAGTTGAGGGATTAGATGTGATGCCAGTGATGATGATGGAAGCTTTTACATTTAAATGTCTTTTCATAGATTTTTGTGAGCTATAAAATTTTCATAGCTTTTTACCATTTGTGTTTGTGTGCTTTACTCTATGTGTGTTAAAATTTTATGTTTGTGTATACATATAGTGCTTGATTCTGTACTGAGTACAGAGATGTACATTTTAAGGCATTCTGTTTTCTCCACTAATTATATATGCAAATGTATCTTTGCATTCTTTGTTTCCTTTTACCTTTTAGCCCCAAATCCACCAGCCGAGGAATCATTTCAACCACCATTTGTCAGACTGGCACCTCCTCTGCATGAAAGTGAAAATGAGGTTTATTTGAGATTATACATCTTTGTTTTTGATCAGAAATTTTTATTTCATTGTTTTCTTTCTGAATTAAATAGGAAGAATATGATACATGGTGCTGTAGTAATCCGTCAAATGCTTTTCTTGACATTAGTAACCTTGAATGGAGATGGAGAAGAATGTATCATTAATTTTAAAGAAGATTGGTTCAGTTTTCTGATTTCATCATGTTAGAAATTTTTCATTCTCTTAGGCTCATGTTTTTGTTGAAAAGATGTTGGAAGCCAGGTCAACCTACCATTTTGATAATACATTAGACTGTAGTTCTACATTATCAGCTCAGTTTTTACTCTGATAAATAAGCATTCTAATTCAGTTTGAGATCTACACAGATATCAGGTACACAAAGTGGAACCTTAGAGCTAATTCCCTATACACTGCATATTGGATTAATATTAGCTCAATATATATGTCATCATTGGCACAGTCTCAAATATTTGTTCTAATTTCATTTAAATGCAGAAAGTTCCTATATAACATCATTTGTTTATCTCTTTTGATACAGATGATTTGGCTCAACCCTCCAAATTCGCATTTTAAGATTGAATGGGACCATGTGATGTGTGCTGAAAACACAAAAGGTCTGTTGGTACCATAATTTCAAGAGTATTTCATCAGTTGTCTATCATTGGTTCAGGGTTTGTGTTGGTCCTTGGACTCCTTTGAAAGTGCTTGAAGTTGAGATTACCTTTCAAGAGCACTTGAAAATCATAACCTTTCCATAAAAATTTACCATACTCCTTGATATTTGTAAATGTTTACTGTTTACTTCATTCACATCAATAGACAATGGAAAGAATAAATATAATAAATTTCCAAGTAGATGTAAGAGGATTGTACACATAGACACTGGGTCTGTGTATTATTTTGTTACATTTATTTTCACCTTTTCAGAAGAAATGAAATACCGATAAAGGTCTATTATTTAAAAATCTGTAAGAATTATTATTTTAGTCCTTAAATGGTCCTTGGAAAGTCCTTGAATCAAATTATCAAAATCGTGCACAAACCCTGTTGTTTGGGACATAGTTAATTAACTTTGATTGGGAGTAGTAGGATATTAATTTGAGGGATAATTATCCTCACTTATTACTTCACATTTTAGACCTGATCTGTCTTAAAATAATGCTTGTGATTACAGAAACAAGGACTATCTGGAGCTTCAACTCATGGAGCCTCAGCTATGCTTATGTTGCATATTTAACTCAACTTTGATTGTTGGTAGTAGATCTCATTTTTGCTTTTTTACAGAAGTGGAATTGAGACAGTTAATGTCTAAAGCTTTTAAAGGGCCATTGACACTCACACAGCAACAGGTAGCAATTGTTATCAACATAAGTGGCAAACTTAAGACTGCACAGATTTGATGTCTGTTCAGAGCAGTAAAATTTTGTGTAGATCATAAAATTTATATCAAAAGATACTAAAAGTTAAGGATTTTTGCCAGCAATTTTGATCCATTCTTGTATTTTATCTATTACTGGTTTCATTTACACTGTTTGAGAAAATCAGATTTTTATTTTTCTAGATAGTTACCAAGCCTATTCAACAAATTTCTTTGCTTGGCTAGTTATCAGCTAAAATTCCCTGACAGTTTAGCTCTGTGGTGCCTTCAGAGTGAAAATAGTACACAGTTTATCAACAAACAAGTCATTCCTTGAAGTCATTCCTTGAAGTCATTCCTTGAAGTCATACCTTGAAGCCATTTATTTACATATACATTTACAGACTTTTCCAATTGAATTTTCAGCAATTATTAAATGAGCTTGACAAAGATCCAAAGCTTGTCTATCATGTTGGACTTACACCAGTCAAGGTATTACTTCTAAATATTGTTCTACATTCATTGCTTTGTTCAAGAAATTGCTGCATTTTCCTGACTGAGTTGGTCACTTAACATTCTTAAGATATTAGCTCACTTTTAGTGATTGTTATCAGTTCTTACTGATAACAATCTTCAGTGTTCTTTGTAAATGACAAGTTTTGTCATGACTCATTTTACAGAAATCATATATCAATCATTATTTGCAAAAGTTTACCTACCATGTAAATATTTGGATGTAATTTTGCTCATTTGTATGGCATTGGCCTATTCTTAGACTACTTGCATAGTGCCCAATATCATCAGACTCAAGATTATTTTGGGACTCAAAAAGTTGTTTAAATGGTAAAGTCTTATTTGGTCTTAAATACTGTGGGTGCGTTTGAATCTCTTTTAATTTTTGCCAGAGAAAATTATTTGCCCTTAACCTTTCATCAGGAATAGTTCTTGCCTTGTTTCAGCTTCCAGATCTCGTTGAAAACAATCCACTGGTGGCAATTGAAGTTCTGCTTAAGATGATCCAGTCAACCCAAATTACAGAGTAAGTTTATCTTCGTGGGTTACTTTAACCACCATACCAATTTCTGCTTGCCACACAATGTTTTCCACTTCAAGTCATGAATTAGTGCAATTATCCTCCTCATATAAAGATTGTTACCTGATATTTCAATTTGTATTCCATAGGGTAACCATTTTTCATATTTATTTAAGCAATATTTCTGCTATTTGTGTAGCTACTAACTGTTTCCCCCTTATATTATTTGTAATGCAAACAAGTGATAAATCTCCAAAAATTGCCAAAAATTTCCATATTTGTTTAATTTCAGACCCAATACTCAAATCTCTAGAAGTGTCCTTGTTTGTTTAATTTCAGACCGAATGATCTATTTTTAGATATTACTCAGTACTGGTTAGCATGGAGATGTCACTGCATTCAATGGAAGTTGTAAATAGATTAACCACGGTAATTTGTATATTTATTGTCAATTCTTGGATATTGGTTCGTTTCTTTGTAGCTTTAATTTTAGTTCTCTCCTAATATGCCCTATTCCATTGCTAGTTTGGCATCTTTTAGCTGCTCGATAATAATATTTATTTTTATACAGATCTGTTTAGTTTAATAAATGCTTAGCTGTATAGATGTATGCAGCACTAGTATTTTTGCACGATTTCCATGTGACCATGATTATTAACTTCAGCAAAGCATGACAAAAAAGTCAAAGTCCTTTCCCGCGCCAATAAGCGTATAGGGCGGCGTCTATCTCAGTTTCTATAGCCCTAGGCCACGCGTCTGCGAATGCAGTGAAGGCTACAGGGGGGGGGCCTGGTAGCCCAGTGAGTTTAACTCTCCCACTCCATTCCCATATGTCGAGCGCCAGACGAGAAGACAGTGAGTAACATTTTAAAAGTCTTTGGTATGACACGGCCGGGGCTCGAACCCACGACCTACCGGTTGTGAGGCAGACCATCTACCACTGGGCCATCACTCCAGTAACAAAGCATGACAGACAATGAATATAAGCAGTAGCGATTTCTATGAATTGTAGCAAGGGGGATGTAGGTGCAAACACTACCTAATTTGGGTGTGGTCTAGCTGCAACTACGCCCATATTTTCAAATATGCTGTTAGGATAATTTAGTTTGGTAATTGTATGATATAGTCAACAATTAGTTATGTCTCAATAACGATGCAGCAGTGCAAAATTCATCATAGCGATACAAAATATGGTAGAAGCAAGGTCAATGCACTTTGAAAAACAAGACCAATGCAAGAATTTGAGGATGGACCCCCAAAATGAACAGTGGTTTTAACAGGGCGCTACGCCCCCTCCTGAGCCCCCTGAATATGATCCTTATATTGTAGTTGAATAGATACTGTACTTCGTATGTGTATATATATATATATATATATATATATATATATATATATATATATATATATATATATATATATATATATATATATATATATAATCGATGGATTTGCTGTTCACAGGCTGTTGAGCTGCCCAGAGAGTTCATTCATCTGTACATATCCAACTGTATAACAAAATGTGAAACGATTCAGGATAAATATATTCAAAGTAGACTTGTTCGATTGGTAAGTTGTTGAATTTTTATCCTACCTTTTTAGCTTTGTATTTCTAAGTAGGTATGTACATGATAAATTTATTATACTGATAAGTATGGCTGCGGTTAATTCAATCATAGGTGGCGCCAGACAAGAAATCTTAGGAGGACAAGAAATCTGCCGAAGTCCCGACAGCGAAACCTAAAAATGTTTAGCAGACGACGCCCTTCAAATTGGCTGAGAAAGAAGAAGGACAGGTCGTAGAAGTGCCGACAGAGCACAGAAATATTCGAAAAGTTAGGTTTCGATGAGGGACCTAAGTAAAATTTCTGGGGGCCCTAGCCCTCCAAACACCCCCCAGTAGTGCCATCCTTGAGTTCAACTACTAAAATTCTAATGAATTATGGCAATGAAATATTCTGACAATTATAGAAACGAGCAGCAAATCAATTCCATGCTGCTAGTAACGTTGCTTTTTGCTGGTTTTGTTGTATTTCTCCTAAGGCCTGAATATTTCCGATGTGAAAATGTCTAAAATAATCTAGGTATCTAAAGGCTTTAGATTATATTATTCTGCCCTGCAGCAGTGTTTGAGGAAGCAGAAAGAGAAGAGTTTTCTTTTTCCTGAAAGTGGGATGAGTTTGTATGTCAATGTATACATTCTGTTGCACCCTTTAAATTTTGTTGTGTCATGGAAATTTACCTATTTATCTGATACAACTTTTTGGTCGTTTAAATATTTTGAGTGTGTAAAGTAAGTACTACTTTGCAATTATCTTCATAATATTTTATTTCACCATATATTTGCTAGAATTTCATTATATTGATATTTGTCCAAAACTTCTCGATAAAATCAAGTTCGAGATAAGTCGAAGAAATGCAACTAGACTTTTTATGTTTTGCAAAATAAAAGCTTTAGTTGTATATCTTCGACTTATCTCAAACTTGATGCATATTTGTAAATGTGGAAATGCATTGGCTATCTTAGGAAGTTTGTTGCCCATCTTAGGAAAATACATTGGCTATCTTAGGAAAATACTTTGGCCATGTTAGGAAATACATTGGCTATCTTAGGAAAATACTTTGGTCATGTTAGGAAATATATTGCCTATCTTAGGAAGCATAGACCTTTGTAAATGTTCTGTCTTGATCATTGACGTAATTGCATTTTTCAACAGAACTGAAGATTTTTAACGAAACCAAAATAATTATGCCAAAATGGCTATGATGATTTGAAATATCTTTCAGTGGTCCAAAAATTACAAGGTGTTTTTGAATGAAGTGCCCATATGCCAAAGAACAATGTTAGCCTCCCTGCATGGGGAAGTTTCTCCTTGTCCACTGTGAACCTCTGCAATTTTGCATTTCGCTCTGTTGGGTTTTGAATTGTATTATGCACTTTGTGCTTTGCTACAAGCGAGTTTTGTATTGTATAAAGTTTAAAAATATTTATATTCTACAGGTTTGTGTGTTTCTTCAATCTTTGATACGAAATAAAATCATAAATATCCAGGTGAGTTCCCTTCTCTTTTACAGATTTAATTTCACATCAGCGATAAATACTCTCGTTCTTAATCACAAAGTAGTTCATTTAGAAATTTCCTATACGGTTCTCCCGTTGAAAGTATTTTAAGCGGAAACATTTTGTCGGATTCAAGGAAGTTTATGTGTGCTGAATTAAATTCTTTTCTACAAACCTCCCGTTGTTAGTGCTCTTATTGATGTCACTGTTGATTCATAGTGTGTTTACAATTTACTTCGAAACCGCGACCATTTTTAGTTAGTTTTAATACAGGTGTAGTTAGGTATGATCCTAGCCATCTGATTGGTCAATATCGTAGAGGATTCCCCCAAATGGGGAGCGCTTCAACAGCCAATCACAGCTTGTCAGCTATGCTGATGTAGGTTTGATTTCGACACTGAACATTATTTTCAACTGAAGAAGCCATAATTTTGAGGCTTGATTACAGTTGTTTTTGGAATGGCTTTGTAATTTCAGGTTTGATTTTTTTCTAGGACATTTTGATAGAAGTTCAAGGCTTCTGTTTGGAGTTCAGTAGTGTTCGTGAAGCAGCAGCACTTTTCAGGCTTTTACGCAACGTTGAGAGTCATGAAGGGGACAAATCGAACCAGCCTAAAACGTAGCAAAGAAGATCATTAAATGTAGACAAGATGAGATCATTTACTAAAGGCATCTTTACAAAGAGAAAAACAATGCTTAATAGTTTTTGGCTTTAAAAAGTGAAGGACTATAGTGGATGAAACGCTTTCATTTTCAATATAGCCGTAAATAATCTTAGAAGATAATTGTAGCATATCTGTTTCAATATTTGAGTTCCTTTTCAAATCTGAAAGCGCTATCTCTCATATTCTACACAAGCCATGACAATTTACAACTGTATTCTCACGTTTTTATTAACTTTTGACTGATATTCAGTATTGTGGATTATACGTTTTTATTCACAGCACTTCGGCATGGATTTTTAAGGTGGTTCGTACTATTTTACACTTAAGAAAGTTTCAAGACCACTTCTCAACTTCAGATTTCGGGAAGCGCAGCTTGGCAATCAAATTGACAATGAGAACGATGGCAATGATAGACAATCTTAATTTATTTTATTTTATTTTAATGACGACATTCCAGTTGATCATTAAAGGTGAAAAATCCAGATTATTTAATTGAAGACATTTAATATAAGATACCAGATTTAATTGATGACATTCCAAAATCTATATAGGACGTTTCGACTCCGGCCAGAGTCATCATCAGCAATAAATGGGGAAAAAAACCAGGGTAAATACCAACAAATATGAGCAGTAAAAAGGAGTGCATGTAAAATAGAGGACATATATGAAAGTAAATAGGACTTATATGGGCATGGAAAAACAATAGAAAAGTGTGTAGATAGATGCGGGAGACTTATAAGGAAAGATATAGGACTAATATGGGCATGGGATAGCCGTAGACATGGAGGAGATGGGAACACAATGAAAACAACTATAAAAGAATTGGAGGTTGGTGAAGCAAGAAAATGGGTATGGAGGGATAAGGCGGGAAAGCAAGACGCTAAAGAAAAGCAAAAACAGTGAGAAAATCAGAATAAGGACAAAGGGATGGAACACTGTTGAGAGTTCAGTGAAGACCTATCCCTTTGTATAAAAAGGCTATCATGGATAAGTAGATCAAAGGAATTGTCACTTTTAAGATTTGCCTTTAAAAATCACTTTTGAATTTGCCTTAAGAGATTAGGATTTGGCGCGAAAACTGAAAAGTTGGTAGACGTCATGAGTGCAATACACTTAACATTTTGCATTCAATATAAACATGCAGACCATTTCGAACAAAGCACTTACAGTAAAATATTAACGCTATGGTACACTCCAGAATTTGACCAAAACAAAAATTAGACAAAATCAGGCAGTTTTGACAATAAACTTAGGCCATGCGCGTGATGTTTCGGCAAAAACAAACATGAGAGAAAAAGAAGCACTTTTCGTCAATGAGTAAGACTTAAACTTTGTTAAGGTCTTTATAAAGTGTATACACTTTATAAAGTCTTAAACGAAGTTTAGAGACAATTAAACATTGTTGGCCAAAGACTAAAGCTATAGATCAGGGCCATTTAGCCAAAGACGAAAACCATTTAGCTAAAGCAAAATGAAGAGAAAGGCAAGCATTTTTGGCAAAAAACTAAGGCTATACACTACAAGTTACAAAACAAAAGTTAGAGAAAATCCAGCATTTTAGCCAAAGACAAAGGCCAAAACAGTAGTTAGAAAACATTTAGCATTTTTGGCCTTAGACTAGAAAAATTAAGATTTGTTGCCCAAAGACTATTTTACACATTAGCTAAAGCAACATTTAAAGAAAATCAAGCATTTTTGGCCAAAGGTTGAGGCTATATATCGGCTTTGCAATCTAACCAAAACAAACTTTGGAGGAATAGTACTGTACACTTTAACTCAGAATTGGTAAGGCATTGGCCAAACATTACGGTTATGCAGTTCCAACGTAGTTCAAAGAATGTAGAGAAAATCAAGCACTTTAGGGCAAAAAACTAAGACTTTATAATTTAGATAAAACAAAATTTAGAGAAATTGAAAGCAATAAACTTAGCAGTTTAGCGAAAACAAAAATTAGGGGAAATCAGGCATTGTTTGACAAGGGCTATTTGTTGCAAATTTAGCTAAAACACGATTTGGAATAAAAATGAAACATTTTTGGCCAAAGAATACTTTAAACTTTAGCCAAGACAAATTATAGGCAAAATCAAGCATTTTTGGCCAAGGATTATGGCTATTCATTTTATAATTTAGCTAAAACAATGTTTAGAAGAGCAAGAGTGTACATTTTAAATTATTAGCCTTAAGGTAAATTATAAAACGAAGCATTTTGGCCACAGCTAAGGCTATATACTTTACAGTCTAGGCAAAACGCAATTTAGAGAAGATCCGGGATTTTTGTCCAAGAAATAAAGATTTGCATTGTATTTTGTAAGTAAAAATTGCAGAATGTCAAGTAATTTTGACTAAAATCTAAGACTGTAATCTCTAAACTTTTGAACAAGAGAAAAATTAGAGAGGATCAAGCTGTTTTCCACAAAGATAAAGCTATACAATGTAAATTTTAGCCAAAATTAAGAAAATGAAGAATTTTACCAAAGACTAACACTTTGCACTTTATACTTTAGCCAGTGAAACTTTAGAGAAGATGAAGCAATTTTGGCCAGAATTTAGTTTGAACAAAGTCACAAACAAAATTGAGAAAATAAAACACTATTGAAGAAGGCTAAGGATAAACTTTAGCCAAAGACTAAGGCTATACACTTTGCACAAATTGCTAAAATAGCTAAGACGAAAGCTAGAGGAGATCAAGTATATCTGTTAAAAGAATATGGTTATACTCTAGCCAAAACTTGATAAGTCGAGAAATTTGACTAGTCACTTAAACTGTACACTTTCAAGCTTTTGTCAACAAGGAAAGGCAGAGAAAATCAAGCGTTTGTGGTTACAAGTAAGATTATACGCTTGATGCTTTGGCAAAAAAGGAACGTTTGAAGGGCATTTAGCACCCTCCTCCTGCTTACAGTTTGCCCCACCGCCTGTTTTACCTGTGTTAGTGCACCAGAATTGCTCTTTGCTAGTCATCCAACTCAATTCTACGCTTCCATCCAGAAATTGCAGGATGTGATTCGCTAGATTTGGTGGAACGAGCTAGTACAATTTACAGAAGATAGTGAGTGTGAAGTACGAGGGCGCATATTTCAATATCTACAACACAAAAAGTAGAAATACTTGGAAATCTAATTCTTTGCAAAATTATTGTCAAGTTTGACTTCTTATTCATTTTCGTGTTAAATAGCGCATATTTATAAGCTGTGTTGCTTTTTTGGTCAATTCCACAAAAACAGACGTACACTTCGGACAAAATGTTATTCTGTATCTTCAGCTTCTGGAAAATGCACATAAGGCCAGTGGGAGCTGCAGTGTTCTGTCAATATTTATTAGATAGGACGATACACACAATGAAAGCATTTTGTTCAGTGGTTTACAGTTGCCTAGAAAAAGCCATGCAAAAGCTGGGAACGAACTTACGCTTGGTTGTAAGATTTGGAATCGCCCTATTCCATCTTTTTCATAGAAAGTGGTCATTGGAAAACCATTATATTGAATGTATTGCTCTCGCAAAAGATAACGGAAGTGCAACTATTTCCTTTTTGTGATACAGGATGGAAATTTTGCCTAACTTTTCGCCCTGTGGGCAGTTTCGTGTGAGAAAAATTTAGCTTTGAGTGAAGAGTGAATTCATTCTCTGATCCTTGAAAGCATACTAGAGTAGGTCTTCTTTCGCAAATCAATATCCCAGTGATACGAACTTTTGAGAAACAAACTCACTGCGTAGAAAGAATATGCCATTATTGTGTGATCCAGCTGCTTCTTCTTTGTCTTTATCAAAAAAACTAGTGTGAACTTATGGACTAAATTTGCAAAAGGAAGAAATAAGGCAGCAGAGTTCTCTTGATATGCTATAAAAATTCCTCATTTATCTAATTTATAACTCTATGATAATGTACAATATAGAAATATTTTCTGGTAAAATTCTGGCTGCAGTCCTGGAATTGAATGAATGACCTGAATGTCATGATACTCCAGTATTCACAAAGAACAATGCACCGTTATCTATGGATATCACAAACACTTTCCTCTATTGCCCATGTAAACTAATGCTATATACTTGCTAGCATATGTACTACACAAAGAAAAACAGCGTTTAAAAAGTCATATCATAAATGTCCTTGTTAAGGAAGTCTGTGTTCTTCAATCCACTTCGTGAATGCGGTCATATCCATGCGAATTTTGCAAGAGTGACCATCACTTTTCCCAGCAGACATTGTGCCTTTCATCGTCATCTTCTCTCGATTGAACTTTTCCAATTTGTCTCTGTCTATTTTCTTTCCCATAAATGAATCTTCATCAAGTAGTTCCATAGAAGGTACCTCAAGGCTCCTTATATCACCAACACCGGCTCTTGTCTCACCGACAGTTTGCAAGTTGTAGCGATAATTCTTGGCGTCGACAGAGCGACTGCGAGTCAAGAGAAATGGCGTTGCTGGGCGGTTCTTTGGCGGTGATTTTGGCGGTGTTGGTACTCTGCTCAAATTACTGACAGTACTTGGTGCGTTGTTACTTGCGCCTGGGTAGCTCATTGAAACACACAGTCTGGGCCTATTCAACAACTTCTTTCTATCGGTTGCCAGTGGAAGGGCAGAAACTGGAATATTCTCATTGGCTTGTTCTAGTGTGATCATCTTTGGGTTGGCTGTGACAAATGGCGTGCTGGCTCTTCTACATTTTGGCAAATCTTCATGGTCCTTTTTACTTGTGGTACAAGCAATTGGCTCGCATTCATTGCCCATTTTGTTTGTGACAGAACTATGAGAAGTTGCCGGTGGAAGATTGATCTCCTTCAACTGCGGTAAAGAACAGTTCAATCCATTTTGTTCATCAATTAAAGCAAGTGGTTGTCTAAAATGGCGGCACTTGTTGATTTCTGGCAATTGATCTGCCTTACAGAACACATTGATGCTTGGTGGCTCGACGTTGTTCAGAGTTGAAACTTTGCACATCTTGCTTCCTTCTGCAAAGCCGTCAGTTCCCAACTAACCTATTGCGCAAGGCTCTTTCAATAATCTATAGAGAAAGTAATGCACTAGCTGCCGCACGTTCCCGGCTGTTGGTGCTCTGTTCTTATGTGTTTTCAGGATATTGACCTTCTTTGTGTCTCCAAGCGACAAATAGTCAGCTACAAATCGGATTATGCAATAGGTTGCTGAGCCTCTTGTTGCCAGAAACAGTGGAAGAGTCACCAAGCGTATCGTTGGTGCTATTCAATTGTTTTCCATTAATGCTTTTAATTGCATTTTGCATAAGAACCCCTTTCCTACGTATTTTGTATGACAAATATTCAATAGATAGCACTTATCTTATAAAATTGATTACTTTTTGTTGTGAAAAATGTCGGATGCTCTAAACGATCTTTCAAGTTGTCCATGGATGATAGAACGTTTCCAGACTGAACAACAATTGACTGAGAAATCAGACCTGCCAATTCTCACGTTATTGCTGAAACTCAGTAGCTGAATTATAAGATCACAATAAACGCATGACACGAAGAATGACACGAAGAATGACACGCAGACAGAAACACACAAAGATACACAAAAACCCACTCCTTAGTGTGAGAGAGAGAGAGTGAGTGAAAGAGATGCTTCCATACTTCCAAATGTTTGTTCGTGTTTCTTACCAAAATGCCGGGTATAATCCCGGATAATTTGAGGAATTCAAAAGATAATGCAATCTGATTCAAGATTAAATCGCAATTTTCTTTAGTTCTTGGCTGCTTGTCCGAAATTCAGATATTTGCATTATTTATCATTTAATGGACAGCAGCATCAGATTTTCGAAAAGGGAAGTTCAGCCAATAAGTCTTCGGACCAAAAGGCATTGCAAAACTTTTCCGCATTTAGGTCTGATAGAATCATAGAGACAGGAATTTATATTCGTATCTTTATGGATGGAATCCTATGTGCTTTCTATAACATTTCACCAGCTTCAATAAGCAGTAAGAGGTACCAACGTATAAGAAGAAGCAACTGCGAGCCGCCATTATGTCTTTATTAACATTATTGTGCCAGCGCAACGGGGAAACGCAATTTATAGCTTGACCTTCTGGCATCAACACACAACTTCAAGCTTCAGTTCTTCGCCTAAAACGAGGGTCACAAAACTAAACGCGCGGGCACGATCCGGTACACGACGGCTGTCTATATGGCCCGCTGACGGCGCTTGAATTTCTTTTTAATGAGTGAATGATCCTCCGTTATACAATTGTTCCGTTATCTAGCCTACTGTAGTACCAATACTCAATTATCCGGGCGGTTGTAAAAAAAGTAGTGACCCCTGCCCAGAACGATAGAAATAGGCGACTGAAGAGGAAGAACTCTGAATACAGAGATAGGAAGAAGTGGTATAGAGTTTTCAGGAAATATTTAGAGATGAATGAAGGAAATAGAAGAAAGAGGTGGAAAATATAATAGGAGAAAGAGAGATAGTGGAGAAGTTAAAAGGAAAACTCCATGCTTTTAGCAATAGATTCGCTTGGAGGGAAGCGTAATTTTCCAGTAAATTGCAGAATGAACAAAACGATAACAAGAGACATGATTGCATTAATTACGAAATTTCCAATTTTGACATTTCCGATTATTTAGACATAACCATGACAAGCCCAGACGTTTTGGACCCTAATTCCAGGGATCAATCATCAGTATAATAAATAAAGACGAACTCAAAAGTTATAGGAAAGTAAATGGTAAACAAAATAGACATGGGGAACCTAGAGAAAACGAACGAAAGGTTTGATCAATAAACCAAAACAATGGGAGGGGTATGACATGAAATCCATGGTAATATTATAGGGCAATAAATTAGAAAAACGTGAGTTGGATGGAGGACGTGTGGGAATTAAGGGCATGCTTTCAGCAGGAGGAATAGAAATTTCGCTATCCACTGTTTTTACTGGTTGACGCACAACAAAAATGTAAAAGTTATACCAGCAGCGGCGCGTTGAATGGGTGAATCCAGGATTCCCTTCTGTGATTGGTTGGTTTTGACTCGATCGAATTTCACATGTCTGGCTACATTTCTCTGTTTGTTTTCCTGAAGTACCGTATTTCCTCTAAAGATCAGCAAGGCGTTCTTTTTGACAATCGAACGTTACGATGCGGCGGTCATTACAAAATAAAACAATGAGACTTTATACTTACAACAGTTGCCTCTTCTTATACGTTAATACTTACAATGCTTCCCAAACAAATGTAACTAAGACTGTGAAAAATCTTTTAAAGTTCAAAAATATATTTTCACAGTATGAAAAACCTCAATCATAGTCCTAGTTCGTGATGTGAACTTCTCAAAGCGGCGTTCATTAGGGGGCGGCGTTTATTAAAAATATTTGGCCAGAGGTATGGTGTTCTTTAGAGAGTGGCGTTTATCAGAGAGCGGCGTTCTCTAGATGAAGCACGGTATTTTCAGTTCGTCTTTAGATCAGTGGGTTTCATTCGAAAAAACTTTCATGAATTTCTCTACATTCTCACCACTGCCTATGGGCTTGATTACAAGGGACTAGATATTGAAAAGTGAAAGCTGACTTGAATACTGTAATTACAGGATGCTTTTTGAATAGTACAACCAGTGAATAGTACAAATAGTACAACTAAAAACGAACTAACTGACGTAGGTTGGGGGTTAGGATGACACCTAAGGGCCCCGAGCTTTTAAGTCCTGCAGGGCCCCCAGAGGCTTTCAAGAGAAAAGTCTGTCTGCATTATTCAGAGGGCAAATTAGGAAAGGGGGCCAGTGCTACTGAATTCCTATGGGCCCCGAGTCTCTCTGTTATGCCACTGCGTATAACCCTGAGGGCTAGGGAAACTGGGCAGATCAACAAGTGGAAACGTAATAGTTCAAGTGGTTACGACTTTTTTTGGCAGAAAAACTGAAATTTGAAACAGAAGAGTCAAGTCATCTTTTTGCTGTGGCATTTTCTAGTGATTTTCTAGTTTGAAATGCACAATAGTCTTCCATCTTCCATTAATTCTTCTTTAGTGTCATCGATCTCTGGGTGTTTCGCTACATAAAAATTCCCCATGGTTGAAAAACGACATGCAAACACTGCGCTAACATGGATGTCAATTGATGGCAAGAGAGAAAGAGGCAGACCAAAGGCAACATGGAGAAGGACCTTTCAGAAAGATTTGCAACTTGGTGGAATTACTTGGCAAGGTAAGGAAACAGCTGCCGCTAACCGAAACAATTGGAGAATGTTTGCTGCCCGATGTCCAACACTGGACAGGAAGACCTAAGTCCAAGTAAGTAAGTCATGGTTGAAAGCAAATTGTTAGGATGACTAACCACACAATGGGGCTTAGTTATGCTGGGGGACATTACGTACACATATCAAAACAAAGACCGGCGAATCCTCTCCGATGATCCTCAAGCAATATGTCTAGTGACGCATGCAAATATGTTTTTTTCCGCAAAAGAGATGCTCTACAAAATAATAAGGCAAATCAATAGAAAATGCATCGTGAACTATGTAACTATGGCGCACCCTACGGCAGAGAAGCAATCCTACTCGCAATTAGGTCACGCCGTGGTTTTCTGGAAATTTCTGGCTGATATAGGCCCTTCCTCATCTCTAATTACTGCTGGTCTGACTAACTGTTTGTACTACATCATGTATTTATGCATGAGCTAGAATAATTAGCAGCGATGATCTGTAAGTGAGTCAAGAAGGCGCTTTGTAGAAACATCATTTCTTAATTTCATATTATCAGAGTTTGACACGTCACCATTCCTGCCTCTTCTGCATGAAGAGGTTGTTCTTGGCTTCGCCAGATGACTGGCACTTGAGCTCATAGCTACAGAGAGTACGGGGGGCAATGTCTCCAAATGAAGTATACGGCATAACTTTGTCCCCAACATACTTATTGAGCTGGAGAATAAATGCAAAGATAAAATTTCCACCCTGGACAATAACCAACTACATGCTTACTGCCAATGCTGGGTATCCATTTTGTGAAGAACTATAGGCCATGAACCAGAAATCCCAAGTGTACCCCTCACCATAGAGATGTTTACTAACCTAGGTTTTCTTTGAGTTAAGATCAACACAAGGTGGTCCAACCCAGGTCAAGTAAACTCCATTCTAAATGTGGGTTGATTTAAAATAGGCTGAACCTAAGCCTGCTCATGTTTTCGCTATGAAGGAGTTATTTCACCTAAGGCGAACTTAGTAGGGTTGCTTGTGTGGTATAAATATGGCTTTAGAAGATGTCTTAATGTCACTGACAATGGTTTTAAATAAATTATAGAAGGCCATACCTTTTTGATATAGTCATTATGATAATGACGACTAAATTATTGAAATAAGCCATTAGCTTTCCCAATCACAATGCGTCAATTATCAACAGATTTAGTGAATGTCTTGTTAATTTTCCACTAGGATGGCCTAAAAGCTGATATTAATTGGCAATCACTAATTTGTGTCATGAAATTGAAAGAATTTTTAATAGGAATCTACTAGAGGGCAGTGACATCGTGAAATTTCTCCTTTATGATTGTAGGAGAAATATTTAGGAATGTTTTGTCAAAGTTCCCTGAATAGGTTCTCTTGAGGCTGTGCCACGAGTTTTTCGTAATGATCTTTAATAATCAAGTTGGCTAGAACTTGATTTGGGAGCACGCACGTACTTTGAAGCATAAATGGAAGTCATACAGAGGAGCTTCTAAGTGTAAGATGCAAATGGTAGTCATGTGAAGGAGCTTCTAAATGCACAGGAAATGGAATTCAACCGAATTCTCGTTATCACAAAGAGACACGTAGATCATTTCTATATCGAGGAAAAAACAACGTATTTGAACAAGACAGCACGCATTGACGCAATGAAAATTTCAATCACTGTCAGCCCATGGGTGTATTGAAATTTATCACGCCCAAGAAGGTAAAAATGTATAGCTAGAGGTGAAGGGAACTGAGAGTAAGAAAAGAAGCAGCCTTCAGAAGACCCGCACGCAACCAGGGGCGCCAGCACGCAACGCAAAGTTGACCTGCATGTAGAGTCACGCGAACACGTTTTCTATATATAGCAATAAAAGCGCAAATACAAAAGAAAAAACTTGGTTTTGAAGAAATATATGTATCATGATACAATATATGTACAATAGCTGCTTGAGATTTTGTGAATAATTAGAGCAAATCTTACCCTTAATGGATGTATTAAAAAGCCACTAGTTACAACACGAGATGTTTATACCAAGTGTGGTAAAAATGGTATTTGTTCACTAGCTTTATCAGATCCATTACAAGAGATTGAATGTTTGACATCATTTCTCAAATTACTAGCATTAGCTGAATGTGCATAGATTTCGGAATCATTTTAAAAAATTCAAAACAAACCTAATATTTTTAGCTGTTATCTACCCCCCAACCTACACAACGACAACCACAAACATACCTACAACAGTTCGGTAAAAGCTCAACCACTCTTATCCATGACTCATATGACAGATAAGCATGGAAAAAGTTACTCATGAGGCAATCAATGTTTGGATCAGACAGGATACAAGATGATGATGATGACTACCCCCTCCCCCCCAAGCAACACCATAGAGATATGGGCTCATTGCCAAAAGGATCCTCAGGGATAGGTTGAGTAAACTGTTGAGGTTTTCTTAAGAGGTATTTCAAGTTAAAAAACATTGAAAATATTTACTTACTAAACATACTTATAGGACTATAACTCTGATGATATTTGACTAATTCGGAGTTCAATGAGACTTTTGAGATCCCTATTACAAGCTGGTCAATAAATAGATTGATGGTAGTTGCCTTGATATTTTGTTGCATTAATTTACCAAATACTCCGTACCTTTGTAGAAAATGATCTAGTTGTTTCATACAGAGTTACCGGAATTACTAGTAAGCGAAAGATCCCACTGTAGCAAGCATGAAAACGCCTCACATTGTTGGATGCCTTTAATTCTAATTTTGGCAACCTTCCACTTTCAAAGCAAGAGTGATGCTAAGAAGCATGATCGATCAACCACTTTCTTCTACATGAAGTCGCCGCACACTTGCTCATGTACAAAAAAGAGATTCGTGCTTTAGTTCTGTCAAGTGATGCAAAATCTCTTTCGAAAAACTCCGGCTTGTCCTTACAGATAGTTTGTCTCTAAAAATTCGATCGAAACCCTGAAAAAGAAAAGCGCATCAAGTTAAAGTCTCTTCAGCATAGTTTGAGACATACGACGAAAATCGTATTGTAGGATGGGCCTACGACAATTTGCAGTTGCTAACTGCTAAATATGTCTATACTTGTGAACTGCATGGCGGATTGTCAGACCTCTACTAAATACAACTCTAGGCTACCCTAAGGAGATAGTCGTGGTTCACAAGCTTCATAATGATAAAAATCCCAAGATGTGTGATTCAATACAAACTCTAGTTTTCTTAATAAAATGCTAATAAAATAGACAGATATATAGTTAATATAGATTATTGCTGCATTAACGCTTAGAGAATCGAACCTTTCCAGCTAAAATCTCCATTTTCCGAAGTTCTATCAAGAAAAACAACTACGGTACAATAACATTCTTAGGACCTCGCTTTATAAAACCTTTCCCCATATACAAAACTTAGAATGATTGGCAGAAATGCCGTAGAATTTAAAATATATTAAGGGCATTTACTGTAGAAACTTTTCTTATCCTCTGCAGCAGTATGAGAGCCTCGTCTGCATTGTCATCTGAATAGGTTGCTGCTTCAAACAAAGCCTCGAATGCATGGAACAGATTCTCGAGGAACCTATAAACACCAAATCCACCAAGTTCTTGAATTCTTAGGTCCATCGACGTCACCCAGTTCTCGACACCAACAGCATTCTGCCAGTTGAGCTCCTTCTCACACTTTGATGCCCATATGTCAATTCCTACAAAAACATTGCAAAACGAATGTGAGATTCTTGTTCAAAAAAAATCCAACCATCCAGATAGTCAAAGCATGCTTCCACTACTCCTTCTCGGAACTGTTTCATGAAATAGGTAATGAAACAGCAATACGATCAGAGGGAAGGCATGAATGGATATTTTTTACAGGATGACAATGTTTATGAAGATAACATGCCCTATAATTCCACTGTCTCTCGTAGTAAAGGTGATAGTTTTCCCCTTTTCAATTACAATGACGATAGGGTGATACAATCTTTCAAAATTATGCTCAATACCTTGATTAACAACTTGGAGGGTTTGATCCACTGAAGACATTACAGTATCATTTAAATCAAGCTTCCTAGCTGCTGTGTTTACGTAATCCAGCGACGATGCTGCCTTTTCAGAAACTACAGACTTTTCTTTTTTGTATTTACTGACAGTTGAACTCAGTGACCTGTCCATCAGTAGTATAGTTTCAGCCATATCTTTGCAGATGTCGACCAGTTGGTGAAATATATGGCATCTTCCAGCAGCATTCTCTGAAATAATGCATATGAAAAAGTCAATCAACTCATTAAAAATAAATTGTTTACTGTGCCATGACAGAATACCCAGCCGTAACTCATAGCTTCTCTAGGATAAATTATCTTGACTGACTTTTTATGTATAAAGGAGCACATCTCTTGACAACAGAGACAGTTGCAAGCCTACATAAAGATGCAAGATTGACTCAGCCTTAGCTTTCAACATGGGTGGCAAACGATAGGATTCACACTCGTTATAAGAGATTTGTGAGCAAATTTTCTGTATACAAGGCGATTCTACCTTATACCTTTTAATCTAGTTGCACCTTCCTTTTCTGTAATAGCATCATCAAAATACAAGTTGGCAACCAACCAATGATATAAGACAATAAACGTTGCACATCACAAAATTTTGTGATGGCTGAAAACCTGAGACATAGCTGCAGTATAGTAAAGCAATTCTATATGGAAACTGCTGCGCAGCCTTATGGAAATCCCATGATACAATGAGAAGAAGAAAAACATGGTGATGAAAATGGCGAAGGCTTGTTTGTTGTTTAAAATAAAGTTAAATTTGTGTCTCTTTTTCATTCCATCCTGCTATCTTGTGGATCCAATTTATTACAAATTCTTCTGTCCAGCACTCATCACAGTATAGTAGGTCGGATGCAACCACTAGGTGTGTAGCAGAATTTTCAACCTGGATGCAGATCAAAAGCTGCGTGGGAGGACTGTTGTGGCCTAACCTACTACTTGTTCTATTTGTTAATTTGTGCTAACTCATTTCTACCTATTTTACAAAGAGTCAAAGGGAGAAATTGAAATCTTCTCGTTTGCAAACAATTTCTGTTAGTTAGATATCCTCGACCAGACACTCATTTCCAAACACACCTAACTACCTCCCTCTCATTAGTAATAAATCTGCACAGGGGCGCATCCAAAAATGGACTTTAGGGGGCCATGGTCTCGTTTTATTGTCTTTTTCATACGAGAAACTTCTTAATACATTTATCTTCTATAGGAAATACTACCGTTTGGGAGGGCCATGACCCCGTGGTCCCCTCTAGATTCGCCCCTGTAACTGCACAACAACTACCTGGTATTCTCCATCTCTTGTGGAGCATTCCTGACATAATTTGCTTCTTCATTGGATGAGCAGGTATTCGAGATCTTGATTTAACATCTAGATTCTGGATTTTGAAATCCCAAAATGGATTGTCAAGGAGTGATTTATGTGTAGTCGACGATCTTCTCCTTGATTTCAACAACTGTTCTATCCCCGAAATAGAACTTGAAATTTCTCTCCTTTTTCGTTGATATAATGCGTCTTGCTCTAATTCTCCCTTGGCTCTTGTTGTCCCTTCATCAGATTTCTGCTCAGTGTCTTCCTTCATCAGAATTATTGGCCCTGTGTCAACAGAATCATCGGAATCCTTCTGGACATCGGTTACATCATCAGAAGATGTGTCAACTATTCCAGGAAACATGTAATTTGCTAAAGATTCTGAAAGTTCATTAACAAGTTCGTCTTTCAAGCAACTCCCAACTGATACGACGCTTTGTGAACCTTTATAAAACGAACCTAAAAACAGAGATAAATTGAATCGATCTATCTCAAGAAAAGCTTTCAGGAGAAGACTTCAATACACGCATGTATTCTATAAGAAACAAACTTTCTACCTTGAGCCTTGATGTTTCTTAATATTTCATCAAATCTAACCTTAAATATTTCACAATATTTTCTTAAATTTTTAAGTCTTTTAATAACAACAGCAGCCCAGATTATGTTAACTGCGATGCAAGAAATAAGATGTTCACGTTTTATGAGGCATGTAATGGGTGTTATTTCCATTTTTTTCTTGCTTAATCACATATTTTCTTGTGAAACAGTTTTTTCAAGTTATTGTTTGAATCCCAGCTTGCATATTTTTCTTCAGTGCCTCTTGACTTTTGCCTAATTTCAGCTTCACGTTTCTTATAGACATCCTTCTTGTAACAAAACAAAGTGCATGCAGAGAGGAAATTTTTATAGAGAATAGAACTAGTGGTTTAAGGCCTAGCGATTTGAGCCTAACATAGATGCATTTAGCTTATAAATGGAATTAGTCAACTCAATCTGACAGGAAAACTTCAAAAGAGTAGAAAAATTAAACAGAAGTTCTGAGACGGAATTCGGACTGTTGCATAAATCATGGCGAATTTATCAGTGGAAGTCAAGAAATGCAGTGGTATTACCTCTTACATGAAAATACATGCACCCGGTAGCAGCTTCCTCTAATGATGTGTTATAGCATACACTATCAATCTTTAACCATTCGCTCAATGGTCCCAGGTTCTTCAAAGCATCTGCAGCATTAAGGCCTGGTCCAGAGTCTTCTACAACTAACCTCTTCGCATCCGTTGCTGCTTCTAAAACAGCTTTGTGTTTTCCTTTGCCTTCTTCAGCATCTATCGCTAGAATGTCAAGTTTATCCAGGTGCATCTTGGTCTCATCGATTTGAAACTACAATCAAAATAAATTTCCATCAGGAAATCCAAAGTAAGAACAGACACATAAAAAGGACATTTCATTAGGCATAAGTTAAACTAATTTGATGCTCTCCGTTCTACATGAACCCTTGAAGGAGTAATCTATGACTGGTTTTGCAGGAATGAGGTGTATTCTCTGGTTTGTATACTTTGCTCGACAAACGTAGCAACACAAACTGATCACGTAGAGAACATTGCAGTAGAAATCTATGGTAGATACACAACACCGCCTCTAATTTAATCGTTTCTACTTCTAAGTATAAAGCCAACTACATAAGAACCTCTCTTTCAGACAGCTGTGCCTCTGCGATGCTTCGCACAATTCTGCACCCATCATCTTCAGCTATGCAAATGGGATCGACGTCTTTCCAACAACATTTCTTCCAACTAGCACACTTGATGCATTCTCCGAAGATATCTCTATGGCAACAGTTGCCCCATTCAGGACAGCCAAAGCAAGCTAAAGTGCAAAAGAAAAGGCGCATGCAGTACTAGCTTCAAAATTTTTCAAGGAAATAGAGATCTCATTTTGAGTTATTTTACATGTATCACAAACATTGTTGAGCGTAGAATGACATGAAGGCTCTCATTTCTGGTGTCGGTCATAATTTCAAGCCATCAATATCATTTTTTGGAGATTATTATGAGAAAACTTGGCATGATTCCATTCTGAGCAAGGACTATTTAGCACCCATTCATGTTTTTTAAGAAACAAACTCTCTAGCGTCAGCCTGAATGTTCTTACTATTTCGTTAAATCTATACTTAAGTATTTCTTAAAGTTAAAGATTTCCAATGACAATAACAACCCAAATTAAGCAACTGTGATGGAAGGAAAAGGATGTTCAGGTTTTTTTCTTTCTAGTTTGGTCAAAAATTTACTTTTCAAAGCAGTTTTTTAAAGTTATTATTTGAAGCCCAGCCTGCCTGCCTGTGTTTCTTAAATTTCTAGTAATTTTGCCTAATTTTAGCCTCATGCTTCTTAGAGAAATTTGTCCTATAAGAAAACTTGTAACCTGTTCAAGTCATTGCAAATAGTTGCAAGAGAAGGAAATTGAAAAGCAAGTGATAAAAAAGTAGTATTGCAATGCTTGATGCTATCGGCTAGAGCTATAAAGAAACAGAGAAAATGAAAGGTGAAGGCCAATCACACTGCAAGACAAGTCGGTGCATACAAAAAGCAAGGAGTGATTTGTCCCAGGCATTTGCTACCTTGAAGAACTAGAGTTAGGATGTTCATTCATGGATGGTGAAATGTTCATTGCAATTAGAACACTGTCCTCAAATTTTATTGACTTGAATCTTATTGAATTGAATTTTATTGAATTGACTTGTTTTGGTGAATTGAAAGCAACATTACTTACTGACATCACAATTCAACGGTTTACATGTTTCATTAGCTCTGACTTCAAAACGGCCATAGTCCAACAGCTGCACCTCAAAGATTTTTCTTAAGTCCTGTAGTTGTTGTCTCGTTACTACCTCGTGTTGATTGGCTGCATCAAAATACTTCTGCGCGAGAGCGAGATTCTGTTCTGCGCGATCGATGTTTACTGAGCTTTGATTTGCCGCCCTTAGGATGATTTGAGAAAGTAACAGTTCAACCTGCTCTGGTATTTCTTCAAAGCAACCAGACACCTACGAAGGTAAATATGATCTAAATATAGGTTCATGTCGTAATAATGCAGGATAGCTCATCTTATGATAATAACAATGTATACGCACTTTTTCATCAGACTAAAGTTTATAAGAATATTCAGGCTCAGAATCGCTGAAATCTAAGAATAGTGCAAGACTCAACTTTCATCAAAACTTCGAATTTTTTTGTATTTGACCTATAGTAATGCGTACAGACTAACTTTTCACTATAGATAAAATATTTGCTATTCTGTTCCACTTTTATTTGCATTATGATTCAGTAAGATATCAATAAAGATTTGAATATAATCCTTTGATTTTCAGACGTAGTTAGACCTTCGATATTTTAGAATAATTTAAGAATGATCTATGGCTCAATGCTGAAAAAAGTTAAGAACGTTGAGGATCAGAGAAAAATAATAATAATTTCTTTAAGGTTGGCTCTTATTTCTAGCTCTCGTGCTAATTTAAGCCAATCGAAGCTTAAATGCAAGATACAATAATACTATTAAAGACTATAATTATCAAACCCCTGAATTACATTTATACAATCTGCACAATCTATAACTGCAATCAAAATCATATCTTTGAATTTTTCTTTTGAAGTTGTTAAGTGTCTGGGACTCTTTTATATAAGATGGCATAACATGCCATATCCTAGATCCAAGAGAATAAGCACTTTTTCTGCAGCTAAGAAGGTGGTAAGGTACACCTTTCTGAACGAAAATTTGTTTCATGAAACTAGAATTGAGATTACTTTGAGTTTTAAAGTTTTCGGTAGCAAGCAACTTAAAAATTCCTCTGGTAAATGGAAACCGATTCTGCTTTCTTTAATAAGTCTTCGAAACTAGTACAACTGCCCTTGTATGCGTTTCTCAGGGCTCTCTCGTAGATTTTTTTTATTTTATTATTTACCGAGCTGTCATGAAAAATCCAGATGAGTGTACAATACCTAAACTGGGACATAACAATAGACTGGCGTATTCTTATGAACAAGTATGCACTAAGCATTTAAGCCAAAATTCACCTAAAAATGATATCTCTTTCTCATTCCAATAAGTCCTTCTATACTAGAGGCAACTCACTATGAACTAGGTACTGCACTTGATTCCGCGCTTGGTATGGAGGTGGTGCACTAACCATGTTGGTATGAGAAGAACGAAAGAGATCAAAAGTAACAAAAGAAAATGCAGCGGAATCGCATCTTATGAGCAAAATCAGTAAGACGGATATGACTTTATCATTTCTCCCTTCTGAATGCCAAATGCATGTGACGGTATCGAAGAGGGGATATAGTGAATCATGCGCCCATAACAGGGTATCTTTAAACGAATTGACTGGTGAGGGTGAGTGCCCAACCAGGCCCCATTGACCATCACTGATTATTGGCATCTTTGGTTTACCTCACCAGTAGTTGGCCTTTTGCACATGGCTGTATGCATTTTGTATCTTTTACAAATGATGCTTTTACGAATGATAATTGCCAAATCAATACAAATGCATCTTTCTATTTATTGTAGCATTTTGACGTGCAATATTGCCTGGAAATCTGAGGTGAAAAAACAAAACGCAAACTCCAAACTAAAGACAAAAACTCTTTAGCCTTGATAAAGCTTGTGCTTTGAATTATTTCAGAACCATGCTTACTTTTCAGCGATTTTGAACCATAATATTCTTATAACAATTTTTAATAGCATTATGTTTCTAAATCCCACCAAAACTTGACATTAGTAACATAGTCCTTCACCATAGTTTTAGCCTAACGTGAAGGTTGTTAATGTTTTAGATTATATCAATTTTGAGAAACACTTCAAACTGTTATCATGGTAATTCCTGCATCCCCCTGCATCAACAAAAGCACTTGGGGCTACTCATCCCTGCTTTAAGCTTCAGGCAGTCTGCATGTTTTCAAAATTCTTGCATCCAGGCCGTAAAGTGAACTTGTGCCCCATATGAGTTTGTGCCTCATCAGTTGATAATCCTTAAAAGATGCCCTAGTCCATAATGAACACTGTTTTATCTAGATAGAAAGGCGAGGTCAGATACAGAATTTTTTAATTAACTAATTCCAATAGGAGTCTCCTATCAATTTGTCTAACTCTTACCTTGAAATCATCCAAAGACGATTGAGAAGCACCAGTTAGTTCCGTCTCTTTAAAATTCATAAACTTGCCTTTTATTTTGAACGATAACCCATCTTCTTTGATAGATACATTAACTTTCCCTTCTATGCCAAGAATCTTAAGAAAGCCATTCATTGTAACATTCGCTTCTTTATGCGTGATGGTTGCGATTATATTTGGGCCACGCAGTTCGTTAGCAGCATTTTCCTCGACAATTATCTGTCCGTTGCCCAAGATGACAGGAGCAGGGCTGTTGGAAGTCGTTATTCTGATCGAACCCGGTTGGATGACTTCAACAACGCATGACAATACTCTTCCTAACAGTTTAATATCACCATGTAGTTTGATGCGGTTTGACTCACCGTCATCCATTGATGAATATGACAACATTAAACCAAAGGGGAACTTAGCCGTCCTCAAGACATACGGTAATTCGTAATCAATAGAGAAAGATCTCATTAAATCGGCCACCTCCACATTTGTAAAGTTCGCAAAGAAATTACCAGCTTCTGGTCGACCCGGGTTGAAATTAAGTGTCAAAGGTGCTTCAACTTCAGCTCCATTTCCAATGGCACCGAGTTTGATAACCCCATGAAGCTCCATCCAATTCAGCGTATCTTTAGGATTGAACGAAGAGCTAAGAGTTAAGTTCTTGAACTGAATTGTTGCAATATTAAATGGGGCTGTCCATGTCTTTCTACGGCAATCCATTTTCGCTTGCACTTTTCCGTTTTTCAGAAAGGAAAATTTCCCATCAAATATATAATCAGTCTCCCGAACTTTTAGAGTTGTAAATAGATCTAACGTTGTCGCCTTTCCAATGTTGAAGGCAAGAGTGTTATTCACAGCGTGAACTCCGTTACCAAATTTTATTTCACCGGGAACTGGAGCTGCTAAACTAAAACCATCCAAGGAAAGAACACCGCGGAACGTATACGGTATGGAAGTGTCAAGTAACTGCTTCGCAGCTGCGCACATTTGGTCATCACCACAATTATCGGGAAACTTGAACAGAGCGAACACTGATACTCCCGAATCTACAGGTATTCTTAACAATGGTGTTGTTATGATTTTTGGTGGTAGTAAGCTATATGAAGGTAAAGGTGAAGAAACGATACTTGTGATAATGTTGTTGTTATGAATTAGGCTCACTGCTTGGAGGTCTATTCCTGTAAGCGCCTGGAGTATGTTACTTAGCGGACTGTGGACGAGTGTGATGGCTATTTTTAAGTACCACTGCCTCTTATCAAGGAGCAATAACAAACTGATCCGCGTGTTCTCTTCCCATTCCGGAAGGTTAGCCCGTGCGGTAATGAGTAAGTGAGGTGTGTTCGTTCGTGTGATACGTGAAAAGAGCTTCACATTTTCCATTTCAAAATCCGATATCTCAGTATTTTCAAGCATATTTTTCATGTCTTTTGAAGTGTATATTTTAGGCTTGAACTCTTTGACAATGTCCTGCAATGATAAATGCTTTGACACTGCCGTCATGCCATAAACTTTTTCAGGTTTATTACCCATTTGTGCGTACCTCATTCTCAATTTCGTTTGACCAATCAAAAGGCTTCCTCTTACTGACAACTTCCAGTCATCATCGCCATCAGTTCCCGATGTATTCCGCACCAAAACAATTGAGCGTACTCTAGAATTGATGACACCCGGTGCTAGTCCAATTTCTTCTTTCATTCGGACAAAAATTGAAAACAGTTTTGTGACTGAGTTAAAGCTGATGTGAGAAGTAAAAGCTTTCTTTGTTCTTCGTAGGAAAACTGGCAAAGATGGCGGAGTGAATTCGGAATCCAGCGCAGTGAGAATTCTTCTTAATGCTATCTTGTCATGCTTATCAACGAGAAAGTCGAAACTTGGCTGATTCATAACAAAAGCAAACTTAACGGGAGAGATCTTCTTCCCCTTAAAAAGATCGGTTGTAGTCAGTAACGTTATACCGATTGGAATATGTGACTGGAGAACATCACGAATTATTTGCCCAGGTGCAGCGCTGTAAGTGAAGTTATAAACATCAGACAACGAGACCGCTACACTAAACCTGGGTTGTTTCTCTGCTATCAAGTCACTGTCTTGCATTATCTTTGAAACAAAAGGAATGTTAAGAGTTTCTTCGTCAGCAATTTCTTTCAGCACAATTGCTGGAGCCACGTCTTCAAACTCCATAATGACGTAAGCCTTTAGCTGATCTTCCGGTGATTTTGAAACTGTTATAGAACCGAATGAGGAAGGCACGCCATCTATGCTTGTTTTACCACTGAACAGCATATAGAAATACCCATCTTTCTCGCCAATTTTGCCTGCTACTGAAACAGCTTCTAGTTTGATAGACTGGCTGTCGAAAGCTAAACTGGTTGTCATCTCTCGATGGTTGTAGGCTTTAAGGATATCATCAAAGCTAATGCTGTTAATTTTGCCTGTAATGGAGCCATCTTCTGAAATTGATGCTTCCATTGTTGCTGGTCCAATGCTCAATATTCCTTAAAAGTAAAATAGAAAGACCATTTGCTAGTTTGTAGACCGCAGCATCTTTACTGTTATAAACTAGGAAAATTGCTATTTCACTTTTCAAAGATCTTTGGAGAACCTATTGCATTAGTACAATGAAATGTGACGTTAGTGAAGTTTGGTGAGCATTGGCACAGCTTATACCTTTCCATGTATCACGTTGAAGCATAAGGGGCTTCGTAAAGGCTGTTGCTCTTGCAGAAAACCCGAATTAAGCTATGGAACTACCTATTCTACAACGCTAATAGCTCAAAAATTAGTCACATGAACATCGTTCAAAGTAATAAGACTTGAAAGCTAACCTCTAAAAGAAGCTGAAATGAGGTACCCTACCTTTGCTGGCAAACTTCCACGTGCCATTTTCTGGTTGTTGTTTATCATAGGTAAAATTCATATGGACTTTCGTCAGCTCAATATAATTTTTTACCATATTGACGGTCTGGTTGAGAAATGCAGCAACTTTGATGTACCTCCCTTTCGTTCCATAGTTGAAATTATCTGTGTTCATTTTGTCCAGAGATGGAAATCCTGGAGGTACCTTTGCAAGATGGTATGTTGGAGCGATTGTTTGGAGAAGCTCCTTTGCTGTAAGCCCATTGTCATCTAGAAAACGAATGCTCTTTAGCATCAAATGAAGGAGTCATTTGTATATTGAGGTAAAGATTGGGTCCCTATACTTTCGTACGTAGTGAATGCTTGTTAAAGAGGGTGCTTATCCTGGGCTATCAATATGTGAGGGTATACAAAATAGAAGCTTGTTACTTTCACAACTTGTGAAATCGAAGACAAATTGAGAAAGTTGCGCACCAAGCCAAGCATATTGCAAAGACTGAGTGGTGTTCTAATCATGAATCTTAGGGATTATTCACCAGTTACTTAACGCCTCTTGGGGGAGGGAGGGTGCCTTGATTTGCTACACTATTGTGTAACTTATATGGAGAGCTATAGTACGGAGCGCTACGATTGGGGGATGGGGGTTTCAAACAATAGAAATTTAGCGTTACATAACGGGTGAATGACCCCTTACCTTCTAATTGGCCGACGGAAAGTGAGGAAGTTTGTCACTTACAGTCACTATACATGAAGATAGAAAAAGTTAATTATATTCTCGAATGCAAATCTTATGTTCTGATATCAGGTCCACAAAAAAACTGGCTTATACCTTCCTCAGATGCGTCAACTTCTCCTGCAATCAAGCACTTAATTCCCAGCAGCAAAATTCCAACAGAAAAAGAGAAACTCCACATTTTTCCTCATAGCACGGTTAACTATGCCACTTTTGTCTGCTGTGGGGAATAAGCTGCAAAAAAGTTCAAAATTTCAATAATTGTTCAGTCTTGGCTTGCAGAATACAAGACTAACACATCCAGTGTTGATCAGGAACGTGCAGAGGTGGGATGTAGAGGGGGGACATGATAAACCAGTTTTGCAGAGACGGTTTTTAATTTTTTTGTCGGTGAAGGTTGGCATAACGATCATGATTTGTCTGTTGTTCTTTGAAGGATTGAATTGCTTGCATTCTTGCGATATGATTAAATATCTTTGATCAAAATTGTCCCTAGATTTCTTATGCTACACACTCTATTCAAAATTCGTTCTGCACGGCCCTGGTAATGGCATTTTTTATATTATGAACTTCATAGCTAGTGAGGTAATTTGGAAGTCACCCATCTGCCAATTCTTGGGGCACAGGACATTAGACTACCTTTCGAATATTTGACTTCTTTATTTACGTGCATATGTACGCTATTATTCAAATACTTAGCTTCCACTCTCCTAATTTTAGCTACTCTAAAGTACCAAATAATCGTCCCCTCTCGATTACTAATTATTCGTTTTTCTTCCAGCTTCCCGTTGCTATTCCAACCCCCTTTTATTAAATTTAGAGAATCTGAGATCAGTTCTCAGAGAATCAGTTCACTGCTGCACATATCAAATGAAAGCCACGTACAGAAGTAAAAGTAACAGTTTAAGAAAGCGAATTGCAGATGAATTGGAGAGTTTGCTTGAAATATTTACTTCAATAATCTCTGTTTTCTATTTTTCATCTTATCCATTTTCCACCCCCCCCCTTTATTCCAACCCCCTATTATTTGTTTTTCAAAAGCTTTCCATCCTCCCAGTTATTCAATACTCTAGAGTGCCCCCTCAAAATCCTGGAGCTTAGAAGCGCTTCTAACAGGACTTGATAAGTGACCACCATAAGATGAGATGCGCATCTTGTGTCATCAATAACCTACTGAATTTCCTCGTTCAAGCACAGCAGCCTTTACAAAACTTCTAGGGATTTAGGCGCGATGTTCACCGGAAGAAAATGCTTATAAGAGGGAAGTTTTTGCACGGACGTTATTCCACTCTTTGCGAAAGATAGCAACCATGTAATGTTTGATCACGTGATGAATGCTCGAAGTTGTTTGCTCTGGAGACCCTGCCAAAGCGTTCCAAAGTCGTCTAGCATTCCACGAAGGTTGCGTTATGTGCAGTTGCAGGAAAGGACAAGCATTTTGCATTGTGAAAGTCCCAAAGCAATGCTCTCCAAATTGAAAGCAAATATCGCTATGGTGCTAGTGCTCATTTTGGAAATAGGAGATGCAGAAAAAGGAGACTTGAATTACTGTTTATAGTTTGAATTACACTTTCAAGTCTCATTTCTCTTCAAGAAAATTGTTGAAGTTACTACCAACTAGAAATGCATGGGAAGTAAGCCCTTTTTACGAAAAAGACCAATTAGCAAAGACTAATCTTAAGTCAAACAGTTTGTCTTTAGATTCTCTCAGAGCTTGAGGCCTCGAAAGCAGCTTAAAAAACGCACTACAGTTTTTCTAGGATATTAGTGGTGTATGCAATTCTAAACCACTGTACATTCAAATTTAATTCTAACACAAATAGGTTTACAACACAAATAGGTTTGTTTGCAGATTCTATATGCAACTGAAAGAAACGCAGATGTTGAAAATGGGCTTAAGAATGATTGCCTTAAAACATAATGAACATTGTAGATGGTCATTTGAGATCTCTATTGCAAGCTATGTAGCATTCCAGTACAATGTCAGCTAAATTCAAGTCATTAACGACAGCATATGAGATGATAAGAAGCTACTTCACATTGGCTTCTAAGTTCCTATATTATGAAAATGTTCTAGATGCAGTCACATCCAAATGTCAATAGCAGCTACACTTACCTTCATTTCCCATTAGAGAGTAGAAAGAACGCTCTTCAAGATTTTTCCTGGCAATATTCTGCAGAGTTTGATGCAACTTAAAAAATAGCTAATAACATTAAGAGAAGTAAAAACTCTAATGAATATTGGCTATAGCCTGGTTGAATGAAGCTCGCATAATATAAGAGAAATGTGGTAAGAGCTTAAACATGCATTCAAATATGGCCACCTTGTTGAATCACAAGGCAACCACACGCTTGATCTACCTATCAATCAATCTGCTACGCAAGGGCGCACAGCTTGCTTCAAGCCAAAAATTAAGTTGTTTGAAGACAGCATATAGTATTCATCTCCAGTTCCTGCTTATTCGTGCCTACACGCCTGATCAATGCCATATTTACTGTTAGAAAAAGCTGTACAAGCCATTCTTATTGTAAACCATTATCAATCCATTATGCAAATTAGTTGCGTCTGGAAGACTATTTGATTAGAGTCCAGTTAAGAAGTATTGAATAGGACGAAGGAAATACCCAGAGTTGGAATTGTAGTTCTTGCAAGTTATTCCTGGCGGATAGCGACAAAATCATTTATAGCTTCTCTCATTGAACAAATAGTTACTCAAAAATTAGGCAAGATCTTTTCTAGTTTCTAAATATCAGGTATAGGTCATGCAAGAACTCGAAACCTATTGACAACAGCGTAATGCTAAGTTCCTATTTTTTGTTGCGTAAAAATGCAGATTTAATCTATGAGAGATGACTATCAACATCTAAACATATACAACAAACACCTCAAACTGTAAATTCTATTATGAACAGGTCTGTAGAAGGCATGCAATTCTCTAGATAAATGTCCGAACGGGAAATTTCCCCAATGTATTGAACTCTTTCTGTACGGGAACCCATTCAATGTATTTTTTTATTTGAAGAGTCTTTGCATAAATCTCTGGTGAATATCTACTGACTTTTCAAAAGTTGAAAAACGCATTTTTTCCACTCTCCATATGTAGGCCTGGAATATATTTGTGGCATAAACATCGCGCTTTCCCAGAAGTCCCTCTCAATGTATCAATTAGCAGCATTCAGATTGTAATAGCCTTACAATAAATCTCCTGTGGAAAAAGCTCGCTTTTGATATTTCTTTTGGCTTTATGCTTTAGGAAAATACAGTTTCTTTGCCTACCTTACGAAGGCCTAAGTGTACTTTGAAGATAAATCACGTTCTCCTGGAAAGCCCTCTCATTGTATTGATAAGAGGTGTTTGGATTTGAAAGATAACTTCTGTGGAAAACGGACAACTGCATTTTCAACTTCACGTCTCTGAATTTGAGTCTAAATCTGAGTCTGGAGGCAAATCCGTCAACTTGCGTTCTTGCGAAACATTCACTACTCAAAGAATGGAAACTCAAACAGCAAATCAAGGTCACGTGCAAATTTAGGATGCTTTCGATGGTACACGGAAAAAAATTTCGCCACGCCGACAGGAAAGTTAATTCCACCCCGGAGATCTTCGGGCCTAAGTGCATGGAATGCACCTTGGCTAAAATACAGCATCTTTATGTGTGTACGGGTGTGTACGCGGGGGGAAGCGTGGGTAGACGCATGTGGTGTACGGTTGAGGGAGGCCGCGTGACACGTTTCAGGGAATACAGGCTAATCGAGATCTGCTGTCAACATATGTTAGCTTGCTATCATATTAATAATTTATGCCTGTTTATGTTATGTCCAATTTTAAAGAAAATGTAAAAGAAATGGATAAAAATTTAATGCAAGAAATGCAAAATTAGAAATGATAGAATCTTAAAAGAGAGAAAATATTTCCATTCTATAGAAATGATTGAAGATTAGTACTGAATTTCACACATCTTTCATTTAGTTTATAAGAGAAATAGTACTGATTTTTAATTTATCAATTTCTGTTGTGCAGGAATCAGTTTCTACATAGAAATTTCATATCGTCGTGCTTAATACATTTGATGCAAACAAGAGCTTCATCAAGAAATTTCAAAATGAAAAATGAATGATGACAACTATAAAAAGACTTTTTTCTCGATAATTTCTAGTTAATATTAGAACTACTTTCACGAGCATTCATCGAAGCAGAAAGTAAATGTTCTGTAAGCTCTCCAGATAAGTTCGGCTGCGTGTTAGCAAGGTGGAATTAAAAGCAAATAAAACATCGAAAGACCCTTGAAAAGTTGTTGTTTTAGGAAAATGCCAAGCTTAGCACGTGTAATGGATTTTGGCAGCTGCTATACATGTTTAAATATGAACTATACTCAATAGTGAGAAATCTTTCATACGTTGGCAGATACAAAAGCTCTTATTACT
>WIPJ01001923.1:286162-300116 GCA_018155075.1 Cassiopea andromeda
GTGTAGGGGGGGGGAGGGTCCGCTTGCGATGTGTGATGTTGAAGTTGCCTTTTTGACATACTTGTTGCCTCCATAATTTCAGAGCAACTGCTAAACTAGGAAATTGGTTATGAAAGCTTGAAAATGGTTATGTTTATCAATAAATGCATGCACAGCACTATCTAGCGCAACGACACGCACTTATGGGTACAAGCATAGGTATAGCTAACATTTTAACAAAATATAATCGTCAGTTACAATAAATCAAAATAAACAAAAACTTTCATTTCACTTTTAATTCTTTAGACACAGTGGCCCCTCAGATACAAAGATCTGTTTTCCAAGGGACTATGTGAAAAAACATGCTTAAAAGTAATAATTCGTACTTACATACTAAATGAAAATCTTTACAATTTGAAATAAGAATAAAGTAAAAAAAAACAAGCAACTGAACATGAAGTTTCTTACTTTCCTACAAGCATGGTTTTTGGTTTCATCTTAAATGATTGGAAACTATTAACTTCCTTGCCAGGGTATTTTTAAAGGATTTTTCACTGGTCGGGCACTTGAGAAAATGGCACTCTAGATAAATGTAGAACCTACAGATTAGCAGGCTTTCAAAAGCACATTAAAAATATTAGCATAGACCATAGAGCGAAAATTTTATATAAGCATACATATATTTTAGATAAGACATAAACAAGAAAGTCGCTGAATCAAAAGGGAATTTAAGTGGTGGGGCAAACATGTTCCACTGGTGGGCCAATGAAATGGGCTGGTGGGGAATTTCCCCACCACTTTTTAATTTTAAAATTGCCCTGTTTCTTGCAATTGTTAGGTAACGAATTCCAAACAATGAACCATTGTATGGAAAACAGTTTTGCCCATGTTTTGTTTTTAGTCCTGGTGGTCTTAAATTTAATTCGGAATTGAAAAATACATCTATTTGTTACAGAGGATACTCTATTGAAAAGGGTAGTAAGATAAATTGGGGCCTGATTATTTTCTACTGAATTATAGACCATGCTTGCAGATTCTTGATGGACCACTTCATTGCCACTAGACTATCCAAGACACTCTCCAGAAGCGACTCAGCTGGTATGTTATACGGACTATTTGTTACTATACGCACTGGTCTGTTTTGTAGTCTCTCAAGACTTCTGGGTGTATTAACCCCACAGTTGCCCCAAAATGATCAGCAAAGCAATAAATGTGATTCGATTAGTTCACGCTAAAGCAATTTTAACATTTCTGTGTATAGCAACTTCTAGCATACGTAATCATTCCTATAGCACGAGAGACTTTCAACGACACCGAGGCTACATGTTCTTTCCATCTTAACTGGTTATCAATTTGAATACCTAAATATTTAACACGTCTTGCGCTCAATAAATACTTCTGTTATTCAAAAAGTCTCGCAGCAATTTTGGCAAGAATCCTTCTATGGTGATTCCTTTGCTAGCCAATCAAGATTTGACGCCTATGCTGGTATGACTACAAATGAGCATTAGTTTTCAAAGGAAGCTGCGCATCTGTAGAAAAACTACCAAAAGAGATCTACTGTTTCTAGATGAAGTGACTTGGGTGGAAACACAATACAGGAAGCACGAGAGTAGCTCATGGAAGTAAGATCATAATAGTAAGATCATAATGGCAAGATTAAAAAAATAGAAGAACGATGTATAATCATTTAATCACAGAAGCAAATGAAAAGAATAGCAAGATGAATGGTCGATCCAAAAAGCAAACGGAAAATCGGTACTATTATTTACAATAAAACAATCCAAATTGTGATTAGGCTCGCTAAACAGTTTCTTGATCGTTGATATTTAGCTAAAATATGCTTTTTCAAAAATATGTTCAAACACATCTAATATACTACACCTAAAATGTACTAGAACAGAAGTCAAACTTATGATGGGAGAAATATACTTACTAAATGGGTTACTCTTCCTCGGTTATCGAAATCGTAAGATGGGATGTAATGGATGAATGAATCCACACAATGAATCTGGTGGATAATCCAGATATCTAGTTGTCCTATATAGCCTCCAAAAACTCTTGCGCATGCAGTCCACCCCCTAAAAGTGGCAATATCGCATGCCAAATGGTGCTAGCTATCGACGTCGTTATAATGCATCGTGATTTCAGCAGCAGATCAAATTGAACCACTTAGAATCGCCTGTTATTCACTGATTTCAAGGAACTCTGATTTCCCAACAAGAAAAATGAGCTACCAATCTAGTTTTAACGCGTCACCACACCAGCTTCTCAGATCTTTCAAAAGCACTGCTTACCACCAAGATCCAAGGTGCAGAAAGGGACACTAAGGCAAGCTTATACCCAATTTGGGAAAGGTGTGGTGTCAGTCAACCTCAGCTGACAGTTTTTGAGAAAAACATATAACTACTCTAAATATAGTACATGGGGATAAACATTTACCTACTAATAAAACAATAATACGTATTTTACCTACAACAAATAATGTTGAGCATTGGTTTTAGAACCTAAGCCATATCGTGGCATTCCGTTAGTACAAGTCTCAAGTCAATCCATACTTTAAATTGCAATACTGATAAACAGTACCAATGATAAATAAAAGTAACAAACCTATGACATAGCTAAGACCAGCTTTGCAAGCAAATTTCAATACTCCAAAGCAAGGACGCTGACGAGGGGGCAGAGGGGAGCAAACGCGTCATTTGCCTTTCAATTGGGGGAGTAGGGGAAGCAAAAGTGCCCTTTCTGAAATGCAATAGAATCCTTTTCAGACATTACTATGGTGCAACAGAGATCAAAGAAGCTATATAAATAAGCAATATTTAATTGCAAAAGAGAGAGAAAGCTATTTGTATGATTGTATGAAATTTAACCCCTGCTAGAGGATGGAACGAGAATGGCCTAAAGAGGTACCTATGCTAGTTGGTGCCGGTTTGATCCTGCCGGCCCCCTGGCCCCGCTATCGTTCCAGCGTCCCTTCCAAAGGAATAAATATAGTGCACGTATTCCACCTCTTTCCACCCACATTATCCACAAGTTAGTGGTTAGAGTGCCTCCCGTGCGGAAGATCTACGGTTCGAGCCCGGCTCGATGTCCAGTCCCAAGAGCATAGAAGAAGCATTGTTCTGTTGTAAAAGGCTATTTAAAAGCTGCCAAGAAATTGTTAGTTCACAAGATATAGGGTATAAAAATACTTTGTTTACGGGAGGGAGTTATTGTTTTCTTATATAAGTGCGTGGATTAACTTTTAACAGTTTCCTATAGAGATACATACCAGAAAAGAGCCTTTTTGGCTATCGATTTACTTCTACACCACCGATGTAATGCGAGATGTTCCCTATCCATTATTCAAATAGGACTAAGGTTTTATTTGTCATATCTACAGAGGCATTTCACTATCAATCTCCTAGAACTAACATTAAATGAACTTTTAGCAAAATCCATCTTGTCATGAGCAGCTGTCTAACTGCCTCTACAACTAATTTTCAATTCCAATATTCGTTTCAGAAGAACACGGCCAAAGCATCTGCAAGATCCTGCCGACCACAACCACCTAGCGCTTTTCCCAGCCTATCAGTAGTAGCCAAATCCCCTACAGTCCTTTTCCATTTAACTAAGATGGTGTATGCTTGTTCTACCTGACTATTGCGATGATCAGAGCGCACCTCCTCTATATGAACATCGATGTCTTTCTCTTTAGGCCATGGTAAATGGCGAGCCAATTTTGGCCAATCGTTTCCAATGTGCTCTGAGACATTAGTAAGCATTTCCGCATTAACTTTAACGAGCGAAGCAGAGAGTGGCTCACTGACTCCACTGTCGACTACGAAAAAAGACGTAATTATGCAAGATTAATGGAACAATAATCATCATCCGTCTATGAGACTGTCGAGGCATAGTAAAGAGGCATGGATAAGAGGCATGGATAAGATGCATGGGTAAGATGCAATACATTGTAAGGAAAATGATCTTTTTAAAGAGGACTGTGGCAGTCTTCCCCCCTGGGACGTAACTTCAATAACTTTTTCGGGGGTGTTAGAGGTTACCCTGCGAATTTTTTTTGTCTGTGACCCTTTCTATGTTTTCTTTTAGTAACAGAAGTTCACCAATGGTCCTGGGTCCAGCATGTTGCCCTACAGAGCTACATTGTACCACCATTCTTGCCCTGCGAAACAGCACATTTTCAAGGTTGGAGGGGTGACTCACCTTCTATACCCCCCTTAACTTTCGTCCCTGCCTTCTCCACACGTTCTTCTTCTTCATAAAACAAATTATGAAATTATCAACATTAGTTTTCCTCCACAAGTTCTTCTATTCATAAGAAGTAGCTTGAATAGGGCTAAATTCCCATAATTGTAACTACGACACGGTTTCTGCTAAATCACGAAGTCTTTTTCCCTGATATTTTACTGATTTTTCACTGATTTACACCCCTGTTACCATTCTTTCAATGTAGGCACCAGATACTACGCTTATCACAATACAAGGCTATTGAAGCAACTTTTAGCCTATTTGAGCAAAGAAGCGTGCCTTAATTCATCATATACAGAGAAGCCAACAATTTCATGACTTAAAAAAAATTAAATTTCTTGATATTTTTCAGCATAATGTGAAATCCATTTACTGAAGAAACAAAGACAACCCATTCCCTGATAGTTCCCTGATTATCTCTAGAATTATTTGAACTCCTTGATCTTCCTTGGTATTTTGTTGGCAAACAATACATTTCCCTGACTTTTCCTTGGTTTGAAACATTTAAACTCTGCTACTCTTTTGACCTTTCAGCCATATATATTTCACTGAATAGATAATTGGACAAGGATGAAAAATGATGATTTAAGTATGTTGTGCCATTCTTGGATGTAAGTGAAAAGGGTCAAATTTCCTAGATATTTCCCTCACATTACAAAAAGGACCAAATTTCCCTGAAATAGTACATGGAAATGGATTCCCCTGGCTTTTCCCTGATTGCTTCTACATGGCAGATACCCTGACTAGTAAGCCTGATGTACAGTGTTTTAGAAGCCATCCCCTTGCAAAAACTAGGGCAAAAAAGTTACAATCACAAGTCACTGACTCCAAAAGTCTTTGCTAACTCTTTCACATCAAATTTAGTTTTTCTCAACCGATCACTCCAATCACTCCTATCACTACAATCGTATCAATCACTCCCTTTAAGGATATGAAGATAATAAACGAAAAGTTGAAGGTTACTCACAGCTAAAATTTGCCCACAACTCAAAATTGGCCCAAGCTCTATTCACAACCAAAATTTCATTGCAAATCATGCGGAAAAAGTAGCAAAACGAAATGCTACTCTTGAAAGAATCAATTGGAATAAACAATTATCCTCATGAAAACTCATCTGGTGAAAGATTTATGATACTACCGAGTAAATACTTCTTCGTTCATTAAATAAAACCCTTTGCCAATAGTGAGTTTATAATGTTGAGCGCTCTGGGAAATAGTATGAGTGCGAGAACAGAATGGGAAGAGAATGAATTCTGGCTAAATAAGCATATAAAACTAAGTCAGTGTAGCTTAAATGAAAGGTGAGAGACAAATACGCTGCATCGTACATACCTGAAACTGACTGATGCAGTTCATAGTGGTTTTCATTGAAGCTATTTGAAGGCTTAAAGAGAATAAAAAAAATACTTTTCAATGAAGAATAGCACTTTCTAACGAGGAGAAGGCACGTGACATGAATAACGAGCCAATCACGTACATCTAATAGTTCAACCTAAGCATCAACAACAACAACAACAACCGGAGATTGAATCAGAAATACAAACTAACGACAACAAAGACAGTGAGAGTAGAAAACCTAGCAATGTCTCATTTATCGCCTAGCAGCAAAATAAAACAAAATGAAATTGAGTAATCAAAATAAAAAATCACTAAATAAGTTGAGAATTCCAACACATCATCAAAATCGAGGCAATAACAAGCAAATAATGTCCTTCAATCCTAGGGTCAGCTAGGGATCAATCGCTTCAGCTTCCGCTATGAACACAAAAAACAAAACACATACTTTACGCATCCTACTAAAATAAACATTATTCAAAATTTCTACTCTTAAACTCTTAATACAAGCAGAAGTACCAAAAATAACGTAAAGACAAAGACTGAACTAATAGCTGTGTTAGAGTTAATGCTAGTGTGCTATCGGTTAGAGTACTTGGACATTATGAGGGATACATGATAGTAGCTTATGCATGTGGTTCGGTACATCAAAAGCTCAGCGTTTGAAGCAAAGCTGTGCAAGTACTGTTGCAACAAAGTATGCTTGCCGTGCGAGAAGAGTTAAGAGACGCGCGGCGTTTACCAACTTCCTGCTATTTGATGCTTATTAGCTCCCATAGCTCTAATCAGTGATATATATTCCATCTTTGACGAAAGCATTAGACAATTGGGATTAAAATTACGTCATATGATTTATAGTAACTCAGGAAAGCTTGCAATTTGCCACTTCTCAAACTTCAGCACTTGAGGAATAACTAGCTTATGATCGATAGGTCGATCATTTCTCAAAACACCACAAGTGATTTTTGTGATTCTTCAAATCATGCAACTTTTTCTGTGATTTTAGTAATTATATGCGATTTTCGTGATACTATGTGATATTCTGATTTTTACTTTATGATTTTTGCCCCATAGATTTACGACTTTCAGTATTTTATTTCTATTAATTTCCTATGATTTGTAAACTTGAAGGTGCATGCTACCGCCTGACTTAACAATGAAATGAGAAAAAGTACGCAAATAGTCAAACATAAATCTACAATTAGGGATGCACACCAGCCTGGCAGTTCCTGCTTCTGTTCCATTGCAGTTTCCCCAGTCCGACAAATTGACAGGATCACGACCACAAAATTGCTGCTTTGGCTTCATCGGGTTGAAATCAAATAAGTGAACATTGGCTAAGTTGCAACCAATATAGGAAATAGCCGTATCTACATTGTCACGCTCACAATTTTTATTTGGACAAGGGAACCTGAGCTTGAATTTCTGAAAATGGAAAAAGTCATCGCATATCTCATTGATAGTGTCTTGCAAGTAACATAGAACTTCTTTGCAGCTACTACTTTTGTTGCTTGGCAATTTACTAGAAAAGAAAATACAAAATTGTTAGTTCAATGTTTGGAAGAGTTACCAATTATAAAGAAGGGTACACTCCAAGGGCAAAATGGGGTACTAATGGTTTCGCATCAATGATGAAAGCCTGTCAATGATGGGGAGAGAAAGGCTCTTAAAGAAGCATGTGCAGTTTAGGTTAGGCACGGAGTGCTTATGATCCATGATAAAACAAAGTTGCTGCCATAAATGGACAAATTGCTGCCATAAATGGACAAGTTGCTTCCATAAACAGCGGGTTTTTTTTAAATTGCCAGAAGGCACTGAAATTGACGCTACATAACATGAAGCATGAACAAGTTAGGATGTCCCAACAAAAAGTATCAGAAAATTAAACGATATAGTAACTTGCCAGATAGTTCCCTGGACTACATATGAATTCTTATCATACTCCAACCGATAGCACATAACGTCGTACCAACCAAATATACCATCGTATTTTTTGATGATAGGATCAATGCTCTCTGTACGAGTTGATTGGTCAGCTAGTCGAACTAACAGTTGATGAAACAAAGCTTCACAGGGAAAACCACAGAAATCGATGTAAAAGATGTGTTCTCCAGCAGGATCTTTATATTTCATCCATGAAGTACTAAGGCTCTCCTCAGGCAAGAGTGAGGGAATAATATACATCTTATCACTTTCATCTCTAGAAATCTTTGCTTTTGGAGTAGACGATTGGCATGGAATCAACGAGTCTCCTTTCTCATTTCTATTTATCCTCTCTCCGCGAACAATTATATGAAAAATAATTAGAAAGTCGATGACCTCCTCCACTGGGGCAGAAGAACCAGCAAGAACTGCTTTGAGATCTTCATGAGAAATCTTGGCAGATTCTTTCAAAAGTTTTGCAGTGCGTCTTTTTAAACGAGGAGCTTTGCTAGAGTCTTCTCGGGCTAACTTAAATACACTTGTCATTGCATCCATTAGATGCTGGACGTTGAGGATGACAAGGTTGGAGAATCTGCCATTTGTTTCCTCTTTTCCAAAAAGCATTTCTCAAAGAAAATAAGATATCAGATACAACTAATGCTAGATGCTCATCAACAATAGATTAAAGAGCCCATATTAGGGACCTTAAGCATGGACATCCTTACCGGAAACGGTACCGTTAGATCGGTAGAATTCACAACTGCGCACGCGCGAAAGGGAATGCCCCTAACGTTTAGGTTTTCAACCTAGGATCTAGGAGGCTAGATGAGTATTGCTAACGTCTTGGGAAAACGTAAGCATTTTATGAAGAGATTTTATGCGCCATGACACACTTATCGGTTGTGAAAAGTAAAGGGTAAGTGTCATTTTCTTTTTGTTTGGACAAACTATGTAAAATTGGCGCTTTCGATCGTCAGATGACCACTTTAATCACGAAATCAGAGACCGTATCAGTCGCACGTTCGAAGGCCTAGCCACTGCTTTTAATCTGGTCATGAAGTCTCTAGCTCTACATGGTCTGAATATTTCTAAATGTAGACTAGGTGCCCACTGCAAAGTTCATGAATTGATACGATTTGGTTATAGGCTTGATTTTTGATAAGCGTCTTAAAAGTAAACAAAATGCTTCGATAAAAGCAACTTTTAATCGATTATAAAATATTTGCTCTTCATCAAGTTGTAGTGAATCAACAAGATTGTATAGATGTTCTTCTTCAAATCTAAACTGTCCTACACTCGTCATCGTTCATGCTTTCTAAATCAAATATGTCATACTGGCAGTACGGAATTTCGGGATGTTTTGTTTTGTTCAAATCAAACAGGATTGCAAACTCTACTTCATCTGTATAGCGGAGATCATAAGTAAGTAACAGCATATCTCGTACATGACGTAAATAAGGCAATTTGAAAACAGAGATTGTAGTGTAGCATGAGATAGCAAAATGAAAAACTTCCCGCCAAAATGTATGTGTGATTCATGCTGAAAAGTGGGGCGGGCCTTGCGTTCTTAACACAACATGCGTAATGACTAGTTATCGGATCGATAACGGAAACGGCGATGTTGCTAGCTAAGGCTACCGTTTCCGTCAGCGTTGTGCATGCTTAAGGTCCCTATTAACAGCGGGCCACCAAGAATATTAAAGCCGGTTTCCACTAAAGTGGAGAATCCGTCAGCTATTGGCGTGTATTTTGTCCCTGCAGGACAATGGGGAATTCCCTAGCGAAACACAAAAGTTGAAAGGAATTCAACTTGTCAGCGAATTCGCTGAGAAAAAATCCAAGGACAAACAAATTAGAATCATCTACTGTATAGTTGGCACAGAAGAACACAATGCTCCCTTGCCCCTTTTTCAATTCATCGAAGTCGCTTTGAATGCCGCTGATTGAACACTCTTGGCGAATTCTCTGACGATTTCGCTTAAGAATTATGTGGAAATCGGTTCCTAATCAAATTAGAACTCGATTAAAATTTCGAATCGGTGGCTATTTGCACTTCTTTATAGATAACAGACTAATACTTTCTCCTCATTCCTGCTGACTTACGTAAAACAATATAACATGTGAGTCCTACTACTATGGGTAACAAACTTCCAATTAATGCCGATACGTTAAGATTATATTACCCTGGTCAAGATTATATCTTGGCTCGCTAACTAACTGTATGAAAAGTGCATTAACGTATGCATGAACAAATGCGCTATGGAATGAATAAATACAAGAATGGGTGAATAAATGCCCAAGTGGATGAATAAATAAACGAATGGATGAATAAATGCCCAAGTGGATGAATAAATCCACAAATAAATGAATAAATGCCCAAGTGGATGAACAAATACACGAATGGATGAATAAATGCACAAATGGATGAATGAATGCATGAATGAATGAAAAGATGTATGAAAGGATGAATAGATGTATGAAAGGATGACTAAATGTTGGAGTGGGTGGATGGATGAAAAGCAAACGAGCAAATGTATTAATGCGAAGTGAAGCAAGAAAAGATTGATATAAAGCAACATAACACAGCAACAGCAATGCAAAAAAAAGTATAATAGTAATGAAAAGCGCAAACAAAAAAATTTAATTTTTAATTCTTCAGATATAAAGTCTATAACTACCGCTCAAAATGAGCACGTACGTCCACAACTTGAAAAATTAATGAAAAGGAATTCAACAAACCAGGTAGCCAAATCACCCCACTATCATGAAACATTTGAAGCATTTTCTGGTAGTCATCGTCATCGAATTCTTCACAAAACGATTCTAACTTGCACCTTAGGTCACCTTTTGCCAATACTAATAAGCTCTTGTCTTTAATTACCATTTCTTGAATAAATTTTTCACAGCGCAACCATTTAATGGGAATTTCATCATCTCCTTCACTGCTCATCTCCTGTGCCTCCGATTGTATCTTTTTTCGCAACCCTTTGGCTCTGGCGTCCTGAGGTCCTTTACTATTGTCAATAGTAAAAATTATCATATCATCGTCATTAAATATGAAACAATCCATAAACCTATCGTAGAGATTTTCTCGAATGTCCTTGTTCGCCTTCTCAATGTCCTCTGGTTCAACAGAATCCGCATGTGTTCCAACTAAGAATACTGCTGACTCATGTCCTGTGTGAGCTACTACCGAGTTCAACCAAAATAAAATGTGGTTCAAAGATTCCTTGGTGTCGTTTTTGAGCTCTTGCAAGTCAAAGCAAATAAGATACAACGCTTTATCATTTAAGAAGATATGGTGCATTGGATGATACAGAGTATGGCCTGCGAAGTCCAGGATTGTGATTTTGAACTGGTTATCCTGAAGACTCGTCGAGCACCCTAAGTACTCTTGAATACGCTGTTGAGATAAAAACGGCACACTGTTTAAATCTAAATACTCTTTTCAACTTATGATGAACTTCTCAGTAGACACGCTCCATCTTATAAAAATACCATCACAGTATTCCCAATTCCTAAGAATACAAGTAGCTAAAGAAGGGGCCAGGGCTAGGAGCCTAGGAGTTATTTTGGGAACATACACTTTGCTCAGAAAAATGGTTGTCGTTCCCAGCTAATATTTAGGTATGGAACTGGGGAGAGCACCTACAGAAAAATCCCACATATAAGAGCCTTCATGTAATGAGAACGTACAGCCTGAAATTGTCTACGTTTTTTTACAAATATAAACCCCAAATATTGACACGGACCCCCCGTAAAGAAAAGCACGGAGTATCCCCCCGGGGCTTGTATTCACTGCTGTTGAAATGACTCATTCGTTCGCATACATGTTTTTTTATAAGAAACAAACTCTCTTGCTTCAGCCTGGATGTTTCTTAATATTTCGTCAACTTCAGCCTTGAATGTTTCTTAAATTTAATGACTTCCATTGACAATAACAACTCAGATTAGACAACTGCGATGCAAGAAAAAGGATGTTCAGGTATTTTTTAGGCATGATATGGATGTTCATTCTATTTTCTTGCCAGTTTGATAAAACAATTATAAGTGAAAGCAGTTTTTGCAAGTTTTTATTTGAAACTCAGCCTGCCTATGTTTCTTAAATGTTTCTTAATTTTTGCCTAATTTCAGCCTCATATGTCTGATAAACATACTTCTTATAAAAAAACGTGTATATTTTGATTTCCAATAAGTAGAACCCCTTACGGGTGATATTGTAGCTAGGTTTCTACTAATAGTTCATTTTTTCCACTAGTAAATAGACTATGCCTGTTTGCCAATCAACCCCCATCACGCATGCTCACAAAATAGAACATACATATTATGATAGGCAGGCTCAAACTTATGTTTTTAATCACCAAGTTTTGGGTTTTGGGTGGCTAAGTATATAGTTATAACACTAGTCTTTCAATGCTGTATTAAGAACTAGCACCATTATAACTGGAATTACCTAACCTCATAAGAACACTATAAGGCTCGATTCAAAACGTAGCCTCTTATATGCGGGTTTATACTGTAATTTCTTCTAAACAAGCGAATAGATCAGATCAAATGTGCTCAAACACACCTACCTCTTTCACTGGTTCTTCAATAGATTTATGGCCTGCATCTATTGGCACGGCTGCAGTGGCAATGACAGAGTCTTCAGTGCTTGATAAATCCTCAGTACTTTCCAAGTCTGTTATCGACAATTTACGATTGAAGCTACCGGGTAAACTTGAATATATTTCTTTTGATAGCGTCTGTACAACTTTTGTTATCTTCAATTGGTTAATAAAACTCTTTACCACGGCATTATGATATGTCGAATCCTTGTCGCAGGTTTCCTGCCATGAATCATCCAGGCTAATAGTCTCCAGAAATGAACTTTCGATACCTTAAGCAGTGAAAAGTAAGGAGAAGTCAATGGTAATTCTTCAGACGAAGTCTCTGATTACCATAGAATTTTGGGACCTCCCTGCTAGAGCTGCTGTTAACACCCAGCCCTACTATGCCGTACTGCATGGTAACGTATGAATGGCTCAGGAACGGCATGATTGCATAAAATCAATTTGCAGCTTCGTTCAACTGGGTCGACCAGAGCGGAGTGGTATGGCTAGGCGTATAGAACAATGCTTACATAAGGAAGGTATAGAGCAGGGTTGTCCAACGCGTGGCCCGCCATGTTGTCTGGTGTGGCCCGTGTTGAGATTAAAACTGTTAAAAAATTACATGGAGGTAAAAATTTCGATGCAATTACAAAATTACATCGCAATTATTTCGGTTCATATTCTATAAAAATTTCCATCTTAATGATATGTATTATATAAGTGGCCCTCTGTCAATGGCCTAAATATGAAAATGGCCCTCCGAGAAAAAAGGTTGGACAACCCTGGTATAGAGCGTTAAGCATGACGTCATACAGCGCGTTGTCAATGACAACTACATTCGCTGGGTGAAAACAAACATCGATTCCAATAGCGTATTATGCACCATGCTTCATTTTGGGAATAAGTTTATCAGAAATTGGTGTAAGAATGTAATTAAATACTTTGGCAAACTGTCATTAGTAGCATAGGAAAGAAACATGGATGAACTACATGCCACTAGCCTTGCGGAATACCCTCATCAATTGGCACAATGATTATGACCTGATGATCTTTTCAGTGGCCTAATATGGAGTGTTCTGCCGACATCAATGTAGCTTTAGAAATGGGTTATACCGAAGTGGTTACATTCACAAAGACCATACTGCTAGGATAGTGAATTGCTTAAAGTATTTTTGGGACTACAATCGATCGAGCTTAGAGAGATGGCAAAGTATTATCTGCCAATATCAAATTTGTGGAAGTAAAACAACAACCCTACAACCTGTGAGCTTAAAGGAGGGCTTCTTTTTCTCTGAGTCCCAAAAGCACATGTGGACAATATAGTTTGCACATATCTATTTTTGCAACACGGACCTAGGAACTGGGCCCCATTTTTTACAAGTTTTATATAATTTGTCAGATTGCAGCTTACAAAATTGCCATATTTGCTTGTGAGAGTGTCCTTTGAAGATGTGTGCCCCCCCCCCACTTTTTGAATGCATCTTACGTCGCTGCTGACTAACTTCGACAAGTTTCAAAGCCAAAATCCACTGTTTTCTACTTTCAGAATGTTTCTTGTGAAGCAACAATACAGGGTTTTGGAACTCTAAGGAGTTTTGTAGCAATTTAAAGAAATTTTTGTGCAAATCTAAGGAATTCTACATGAAGAAAAATGAAAACATTGCAGAAAATACTGGATTTTCCCCTTATTGGTACACAAAGACAAATCGTTTTTCCACACCATTCCTGTATGTCATCTAGCCATTCTCGTTTTGGTCTTCATTTGTAAAGATGCAATGAACAGACTAAATTGGAAGAAATGTTTGAACTGAGCCATCAACACCAACAGGCAATGGACCCAAGGAGATTATTAATAATAACAATTATATATATAT
>WIPJ01001923.1:302930-314320 GCA_018155075.1 Cassiopea andromeda
TATATATATAATCTGTATGTATGTATGTATGTATGTATGTATGTATGTATGTATGTATGTATGTATGTATGTATGTATTGTATGTATAAGAAGAAAAGCTATAAAATATTGATAGCTACCATCAGTTGCATGCCTTTCTGCACAAAATTCTTTGCCACTTAAGGTTCTAACCAAACTTGTCTTTCCTGCAGCTACATCACCCAGGACAAGCAACTTAAAGTGGGGAACATGTTCTTTACAGTGATTTATGACATTATGGTAAATGGCCTTTATAACATCATGGTTAAGGAACATCTCAAATACTACAATAAGCAAAAAACACATATTGAGATAAAAGCTAAGCCTTAAGCCACTGCATAGTATATGAACACTGAGACTATTACTAGGAAATAAAATCAATCAAAACCCTTTTAGACCAATAGTCTGCTGGCTGGGAGGGGGATGAGGCATGTACCACCTTGAGAAAACTAATAAGAAATGATAAAGTAATACACTGTGGTCTACTACTTTGTGGGTTGAATCATTATAGAGGGAGTGCTGTTATTCTCAATCATAAAAGCGCCCCCCCCTAGAAGGTGATCTCCTAGCATACCACTGTCATGGGAAATGTAGCAATTATATGTAGGGCATGTAGCAATATTCCAGTGTATGTGTTCATATACATGCACCCCCCTTTGATATTCAGTATACCCTAGCACCCATCAGGATTGATAAAGAAGGGAAAGAGGAAGGGGAAATAGGGTCTGGGGCTTAGCCCCAGAAAAATTTTTGGAACCACAGCCTTTTTAAGATCAAAGAGGGCTATTTATGAGAAATACCTTTCAAACCTGCTTATTGCACTTACTAGGCAATACTTCAAAGTACAATGGCTTTGTAGTATACATGTAATAATTGCATAACAACTATTGGAAGATTGGTAATTAGTAGCGTCTCATAAATCCTTGCACAATTTTTTAGATACAAATTAGTCTATAGCTGATACTAAGCTGTAAAGTTGCTAAACTAATAATTCAAGCTTCAAACTTGAGTAAAACATGGAAAACTTCGTTATTTCAGTTTCTTTCTACACAACAAGTTGTGAATTTCACGGTATGTAGGTAGTGTTTTTAGATTAATTTGTTCCTATAAACACTGCTATTCAAGTTTAGAGCTAGATTTTACAGAATTCTCTCAACATTAAATAGTGACTTGGACCAGATGCAATGCTTGTTGGGGGTATGACACCCCCCGTATGGCCTAATTTATACCCCTGCATAGTTTATCACTGACTGGTGTGGTGGTTTCTTTTCGTTCCAATAAATTCCTAAGCAACTTCTCGCTCACTATCTTTTCTTCTTCATCTGATTCATGCCTCCTTATATGCTTTTAACAATGCTTGTTTTCTGAACCTTCTTGAGGAGGAGCAAAATGATCCATGGCAAAGTTAGCTATTTCTATCAATGTTCAAAAAACATCTATGGTATTTCTTTTAGTATCATTGTAAATGCTCTCAATCCTTGACTCAATAACTTTTAAAATTTGTTATATCAACGCAAGCTTACTTTCAATAGGGGGTTGGGAAAGTGCTTGCTTAATGTATTGACACTGATAGAAAGCATGTTCTCAAACCCTTGTCAAAAGCTAGCTAATGTCAATATAGGAAATTTTGAGTTTGTGAGTTGAAAATTGAAATCATTTACCCTAATACTACATGTTACACTATGTCTTTTAGTTGTGTGAAGCACTGATAGCTTCTTCTTTGTGAATCAGACTTGAAAGTTTGGATTACCAAGTTCCTACTATAAATCTTTGTCAAGCATAGAAACATTCTTGCTTTCCATGTCTTGGTGCTCCTTTGAATGGTTCAGCACCAATCAAAAATCATCACTGGGGGGCCTGGCCCCCCTGTCAGGCTACCACTGGGTGTCACACCCACCAATAGTTCCAAAACAGTGAGCAAATTTGAGCAAATATTTAGATATAACTGACAATCTGGACTTGTAAGAACTTAATAGTCTAAAGGTAAATGCAAAAGTCTTTGAGATATACTTTTAAATGCTTTTAAACTCTTGAAAACATGAACATATTTCACTTGCTTGCTTTCCATCACAATTGTCATTCACCAGCTTTGGGAATTTTAGTAAAAATGGGAACTATTGGAAAAAATGTTTTGATACCACTTCCATACATCTCAGGTCAGGCTTGAAGTGCATAAAAAATGTTATGAATTATGATACCTTCAGCAAGCGTAGCTCTGTCACGTGTAGCAGTTGATTCCACAACTTCACTTGAAAGGGATGTGCTACTAGCCTCTAGAATAAAAAATACACAAGATTTGAAAAAATAAATAAAAAAGTAGATCTGAAAGCAGCATGAGGTAATCCACAACAACACTCTGTCACAAGGCTATCCTAAGTAAACAAGTACAACAACACAGGGTTTCTTTTAAAGGTCCATAAAAGCACTTTCTTTAACATAGATAAGTAAATAAAATTTGCCAATATAGCAAAGTACAAACACCCTACCAACTATGGAAATGATGCAAACAAATTTCAAAGTTCAGGGCTGCTGTAAATTTAGAAAACTTGCTGGTTTTGGACAACACAAATTACATTGCTTCTGCATATGAAATTTCACACAAGTTGACTGACACAACAGCAACTCTGCCACAATACTCTTCAATCTATGGCAATTTAGATAGCAGCAAAATTCTTGGCTTAATCCCCATCCTAAAGCAAATAAGCTCTATTCAGACTTTAAGTCAAAGGGGGTAAATTTGTAGAGAAACATATCAATTTTTTAACCACCAAAATGCTTTCCCATGTTCAGACCCCCTTTATATTTCCATGCTGTTGGCAATATCACAGAATGAATCCATGCCAAAAGAAGAAAGTCTAACCTTCATTCATGTTCCCACCGCAAGTTTTGTTTGTAAATGCTATGTAATGCTCAGCAACTCTGTTGGCAATATCAGGATTTCTTATATGTGTTGGTACAAACTTGCCATCTTTACCTTTGTTATAAAAGAACAAAATGTAGTTCATACTGAACAGTACTAAAAGCTTATGAACCTTATGACTTAGAATATTTATTCCCACTACATGGGCAGCACCAGTCATCAAAGACTAGGGGACATTCAGCAAGGCATACCCTTATAATGCATTATAATAATCACACCCTTATTTTGAAACAATTTTCTAACTGAAAGCACAAAACTACTGTGCACAATATACAGGGTCATAGAGATATGGGGGTGCCATACCCCCAATATAGAGCTTGTTAGCACAAATTTCCAAATATCAATGGTGCTTATCAATGTTGTATTGCAGAAAAACTCAAGGAAAGTGCTTTTGTTGGCAAATCGGGCTTAATTGAAATCCATGTGTCAGCAAACTGGATTGTGCACCCCACCAAAATTTGCTGTAGCTTTGCCCCCCTGACAGTATAAGTCATGAAATAAGTACAAGAAAACAACAGTGGCATGAAATAACAAATAATCAAATCTTGTCATAAATCTCTTGAACCTGGAAAAATCAGAAAATCCATGCTGGAGAGAACTGGTGGTGCTGTCACTTATGCATATATGTGTATGTATATAGTAAATAGCAAAACTATGACTTAAAGATGACATATAATTCTGCTACTCATATCTTATCACGTGTGCACTAATCATATAAATTCCTCCTATTTCAAGTCTGTCCGAAAAGCTTACAAGTATAAAACTCTGAGCAAATTATAATTTCATAAGTTTCTTGCCAACAACTTTAAAAACAGAGTATATCTACCTTCAAAGTAGAAGAGTTTCATCAGAACATTATACTTTGTACTATACTCTGCCACATCAAATGGTGTTTTGTCCTCATTGTCAATCTGGAAGAGATTTCCTCCATACTTTAGCAATGCCATTATAACTTTGATATTTCCTCTTACCATTGCCAGATGAAGCGGTGTGCAGCCACACTCATCTGGTAAATTTGCATTTGCACCCCATTTCAAAAGCTTAAGAACACAAGGAAAGAAGTCATTCATTGTGGCACAATGCAATGGAGAGTATCCCATGTGCTTTAACGAATGCTGTGAATGATGTGAACTGCACCTGTGGCTCAACCCATCTTCATCAATTATATGCTTCCTCAAACCTAATGTCATTCCTTGGCAAGCACAGTTATGGAGGCTTGCTATGTGAATTCCAGATTCAAGATGGTTAACAAGTTCATTAGCTGAGACAAAATCCACGCTACATGGTTCACAAGTATGTTTCGTGATACCTGAAATGGAAGACAACATTCTATTGTGGCATCTACTAATAATTATAATCTATTTTGAAAACTGCAACTAGCGACATGATTTCATTGAAGATTGGTGATATAAAACTCTACTGCAATTGAAAGTTCATATGGAACCAGAACAGCCATTAGCTTTATCTTTATCATCATCATCATAATCATGATCATCATAATCATGATCATCATCAATCATCATCATCAATCATCATCATCATCACCAATCATCATCATCATCACCAATCATCATCATCATCATCATCATCATCATCATCATCATCATCATCATCATTATCACCAGCTTTTTGGCTCTAATCAATACTATGCTTTTGTGAGGCTAGGTGCTCAACTATCTTTTCAGGCAGCTAACAGCAAATCAATAAATGAATTAATTGGGGATAAATCAACTAAACCACAATACTAATCCAGCACAATACAATGAACCAGCTAATTATAACTTTTCTCTATACAGAAAAATTCAAACAGGCCTAAGTACACTTCAATCAACTGGATGCAGTATGCTTTGTCTATGCTTAATTGTAGTAGAAATTGATTCAGTTGAAGGGAAGCATTTATCTTCTATGCATCATTGATTTTTTAAAGTTTTCAGAACAACTGTATTTTTGCATTTATTGTTTAGAATTACTGATAGATCTCATGCCAGCAACATTAAGCTTTTTTCTTTGTAGTTTTCCTTCAAATTCCTAATATAAGTAGACTAGTAGTTCCTACAATTTTGTTTTTGGGGTCAAGTTTGCAAAGGTTGCAACACAGCAGCAAGATAATTTCATTGAGTCTATTCATAAATGAGTCCTCTGGACTGCCTCCCTCTAAACCAACATTTCTCGAATAGTGGGGCAAGCCTCCCTCAGGGGACAAAATGAGATGCTGGAGGGGGTATGTACAACTGCAAAGAATAGGTATACATATTCCATTTCTACAGATATTGATTTTATTTTAAGTGAGTGAGGGTGCAAAATATTTTCTCTTCCCATGAGAGGGGTGGGGGGTTCAGAAAAAATAATTGAGAAGTACTGCTCTAACATATCTAGGTAAGATAAACTACTGCATGCTCCTTTCTCTTTGGGGTCAGTCATTTACAACTGTGGGTACTGGGGCAGGACAGAATTATAAAATGTTAAAAAGTCTTGCATCCATGTCAATTTTATCTAAAAATTTTCATACCCCATCAAGATATACACAGAAAGTACAGAACTTGCTACCTACAGAATTCAGCTTTAAAATAAGTTTGAGACAGCATTCTGTTGATTTTGGCTATAGAGGACAACGTGAAAACTGCTTTGATACACTTGTTCAACAGATTTTGTTCATCATTGAGCTGATTTTCTCCAATAATTCTTTATTGAATGATTTTATACCCCTTACAAACCCTTCAGAAAGTTTTCATATCCTCCCCAATTCCAAACCGCCCCGGCACCCAGAGTTGTCAATGACTGACCCCTGTTACAAAAAGCGTTATCTTGCCTACAAACTATTATTTGTACAGGAAATGGTTGTAAACACAACTGCATAACATTGCCAGCTCTATTGTAAGGTACACTCTTACAGACAGAAATTTAATAAGATTACAGGCCTTAGCACCTATAGAAAGTAAATTGTAAATGCTACGAAAAAAGCAACTGAAATCATCACTTGTGTGGCCTAAAGTTCGCCTGCCCCGACAGTCATTCAGTTGGTCAATTCCACCTTGCAAGCCCTTTGAAAAGGCCTGTTCCACAGTGTTCAGTTACCTTATTCGCTCTATTCCTTCTCTTAGCAGCATACCAATAGACAGTTTGGGCAGACCCTGGAAAACAAAGGTTGTGAGCTGCCATTTTATTCCACACGCAAAGGCATTATCAGCTGATACACACCGTTGTTATCGTTTGTCGATGAAACATACTTCAGATGCTTCAAAAAGTCCTCTCTCGAGTTGTATGTAACGTCACAACAGGAACACCTGAAGTTTGAGTTTTGCTTTAGTCGTAAACATGTGTCAGTATTCATCTCCATTTTGAACGCCGCCGCTTCGTAACTTTTTTTCCAATGCAAGATTTCCTACTGCGCATGCGCAGAATTCAAGGGAGCGCCAGACTAGAGGAAAAATTGAATGTGAGTTTTTGTATCGATAAACTGAAGACAGGGGCATTGTGAAGCAGTCTACACTGGGTAGGGGGATGAGTTGGCGGCTAAAGATATATTTGACTGAAGTACATTTTTCCGAACTTCTTTCATCACTTTCGTTTCTTTCACCCGGTACCTAGTGAAGGCACACCGGCTACTGAGTGAAAAAAGCATATCAGTTTAGAATAGTGAAAATCAAATCGAAACTTCTGTTGTAACGTTTGCTACTTGCATCTTAGGATCAATATCCCTAGAAATTTCAGATCTGGTTTGTGACCCCTGAAAAAAATTGTATAGTCGACCTTTGAATACTTCTACCTCTTTCTCTGCATCCTTAATTCGTCAAAAGATTACCACATTAAGGATCGATGTAGCAAGTCGTCAAACAGATTGGGAGGGGACAGAAACAGCACATGAAGGCACAATGTCATCTTCCCTTCTCAGTATTAAGATTAATGATCAGGCCTGTAGGCATGGCGAAGCATGGGGTGGCAAATGCCACCCCTGGGAAACAGGATGCAAGCATTTTGCCACCCTTGGGAAACTTTTTGGAATTTTTATTGTTGCTTAAACTTTGTAGTTCAGGAGATATCTCCAGAAACTTTTTGATTGTGATAACGTAAAACTTGAAATAAGCTCTCAGATTTTGCACCACGTGATTCCTCGAGGGCTATTTTGCCACCCCTGAAACACAGGCCTGGCTACGGGCTTGTTCATGATGAAGCCAACTTCCATTCTATTTGGCAAAGGTGCTTTTCGACAAAAGGTACTCTCATTTCAATCAATAATGCTCCGTATAATTGTAACAACCTTGCAAAATCTCCTTGGTAACGGGCCTGTCTCTCATTGACGGATCGGTGACTTTAATTCCTTTCGATCTATCTGTTCGAACGCATAGCCAATCATCACCTAAACCACTCAAAGAAGCAACCTTGTTTAAAATAGACAAACGGGCTTTGTACGCAATAGACGAACGGGATAAAATCTAGGGGTACTCATTTCCCATAAAACTCCGTCTTCTTTTAGATTCATAATGTAAGTAAGAATTTATTATTTAAATTATTCAGAAATCAGGATCAGGATTTGTAGATTAGCAGGTCCACATCAATATTCATGTGGCTGACCTTAGCTAACCTGCTTTAACAAATACGTGATGTATGTATGTATGTCTTTGTCCTCTAGCAATATCTAGAAGGAATGCATAACCAAAGCTAAAGAGCTTTGAAAGTGCAAAATACCCTGCAAAAGTTGATTGGCTACAGCAAAACAATTTCAGCAAGATATTCAAAAAATATAAGGAATACCAGTTCTAGAAATTACAGTCATTTTGATTCTAAAAAGCATTATGCAAGTACTGTGGTAACACTTCTCAACGAGGGTTTTTCTTGGTTGGTGAACATATCAGGCCACATTTTCACTTTAACTGTACTGTATCACTTATTTCAACCTTGGCTGAAGACAAAGGTTCGTTTTGTTATTGTTCTAGGGCAGGGGTCTCCAAACTTTTTCGCCCGAGGGACGCATCCGCTATTAAACAGAAGGTGGGGCGCCGAGAACACAATCGAGGTCCAAATAAAAAAGAAGTACAAAAGCAATGTAGTTTTCAATTATTTATTTAATATTATTTTATTCAGTTACTGTTCACTATAACTTTATAACTTGCAAGCAAGCAGTTGATTTAGGCAGGATACGAGTAAATTTCTCTACTTTCTTCCGTAGACAAGTAAGTCTCCGCGGGCCGGATGAAAAGGTCTCGAGGGCCGCATCCGGCCCGCGGGCCGTACTTTGGAGACCCCTGCTCTAGGGTATTATGATTATCAATGTGTGCGCCTCCGCATTGCAGCTCAGCTGTGGCGCATCATTGCCAACTGTTGAAAACTATGCTGCCCTATCTAGTTCTTGAAGAAATCGTCCTCATAAGATGAGATTGTAAAAACGTTGTAAAGAATACATAAATTCCATTCGTACTCCATAAAGGGTAGTCATCCAGGGACGCCCGAGCGATCTTTTCAGTGAGGGGGCTGAGGACGAGTGTCAAGATCTTATTGGGCGTGGCAGTGGGGTCAGGGGCGCAGCTCCTTAAAATGTTTACAAGTGTACCTTTAGATTGCAAGAGAACCCCCTTTCTAGTGTCAAAGTACATTTTCTATTAGATAGGATAGGTTATCTAGTGTATTAAATCATTCACTAGCAAAAAAGTGGGGGGTTGCAGCCCCCCAATCCCCAGACTCCAGCGTGCCTGTCTTGAGGGGTAGTCCACTAATATCACAAATATGAATAGGGGGGCTATCCAAAGTGTCATTAGTTGGTACGTAAGCAGGTACTGATTCTATTGTAAAAGGTTCAATCATTGGCTCAGCCACTTTTTTTAAATTTTACCTCCGTTCCCCCAATTCATTGGGGCTTGGAGGGTGCCTCTATCGGGACTTTAGTTCTGGCAGGAGCATTTAAGACCGGATGCCCTTCCTGGCGTCACCAATGGCTTGCGATGGGCCTTGAACCCAGGACCACGTAGGTCTGAGTCAAGTGCATTACCACTAGGCCACGGCTGCTAAATACTGGTTCAGCTACTAGAACGGCAATTTTCACTATTCAAATGGACACCTGATAGTTTCTTATGGCACCCTACTTCCATGATTCAAAACCCTTCATCTCATATACTACTATAGTAATATTTTATACTTTTCGGATCTTGGGACCCGATTTATCACTATTCGCCCATCATATGAAAGCGATGCAAATATCCATGGGTCAGCGGTCGACCATTCAACAGTGTAAACACTATCTTCGTGCTCCTCAAAACATGTGATCACTCTATCTTTATCAGGTTCACAGGATCTGTGAAAAGACAAAGATATATATTCAGCTTGGCTGGTGAAATCAAAGTATAACCCTAAAGAGTTGGATGTTTGATACTATACAGAGTAAACATACATTACATGAAGCAAACTGATTGTTTTTAGCGAAATGCAGAACAAGTATACGGGCTGTCCAATAAAAACGATAGCGACAAGAATCTTTCATCTCAAATGGTCTTTGGCCGATCTTGTTTTCATGGCAACAAGAAACTACCAGACAAAAAACTAATTCTTCACTAAGCAGAAAAATCGCTGTAAGCTCGAGTAAAGGCCAATCATGCAACAAAGTATATCACAGTTTAAATATATATTATAAGCAGCAATACTGCAACAAAAGCATAGAACTAAATTAAATCAAATGAGAAATGTTGAAAAAATTGTATTTCTGAAGGAAGAAATTGAACGTCTTTGAATTTTCCATCAATGCTAAACTTTTGCCACTGAAGTAAAACTTTTGCAATCATCCAATCTCTAGCTACTTAGCTAAAACTTACAGAGTAGGTAAAACATCTTCCTAATACCATACGCTGTCTAGCCTTGTGTTCAAAACAAGAAGTGCGTTAAAGCTAGTGTAAGGTAAGAAAATAAAAGAGAGCATATATTTACTAACTTTTGTTCATCTTCATTATCCTCATCATCATCTAAATGGCCATAGGGTTCCGAGGATAGTGATGGAATACTCAAAAGAGTTACTCTACTATCGCTGCTTGAACTAAGGAGGAGCTGGTCATGAAAATGATTATAGCGAACACTCCACACCCTAAGAGAGACAAAAATGAAAAAATTCTATTGCATGGATTGTAGACAGTAGCAAAGTTGCGAAAGATTTACGTCCATCAACAAACGTATATCAAAGCTACAAAAATAAACTCAAGAGAGAAGAAGAAACGTGCCAGCATCATCACCAAAAATAGGAACCAAATATGTCAGAGAAAAATCACCAAATGTATATAACTAATTAAAAATATTTTCAACAGTGGAAGAAAGGAATGCGTGCATATGAAAGGATTCTAAGAAAAATCAAATGTCAGAGGCTGCATTTCTACAGAATAAGAGCGCAATTAAGCTGAAATAAAGTAGAAATTCCTATGCTGGGACTTCAATTGACGAATATTCCAGATGGGTTAAGGGCTCAATATTTCCCAGTTAAAAACAATTATCATTTGTATGAAGGTCTAAACTTTAATGAACATTTGCTAACAAAACCTTGAAAATTATCTCGTATATAATATTCCCACTACTCTTAGACTTCTAGATGAGAGAAGAATGAATGTTTTTCATCATGGCCCTTCTTCTAAAGTTCATTATACAGCTGCGGTTCCCAACAAATGTATGAAATTGTTAGAAAGTTGGCCATACTGCAGAAGATTTAGCATCTCAAATGGTCAGAACTCCCCCCGCGAATGGAAAGTGTCTAGACACATCACTAGATGAGGCTGCATATCATGATCATCAACAAGCAGAGAGATTAAACCTACATAAATAAAGACGCCTTACCAGTGAGAGTGGTCGCTCCTTACCATAAGAGGAGCTTCAGTATTGCGAATATCCCAAAATTTTGTCTTGCAATCATCTGAACAGCTCACCATGTAGTACTGTTTATTTGGGTTGAAGTCAATATCTCTGACGGTCTGGCTGTGTGCGTTGTCAATGATGAAACTTTGCCTATGTAAATTAGTCAAAATATCATATTTGAAGCAAACAAGAAATGCACCACATTATAAAAAGCAACAGGGAGATGAACAGCATTTTATCAAAGGGGGCTAAGCTCTCTGATACTGTAGTTGCAATTTTAGACTATGTTGATATACATGTCAGGAAATCTGCAATAGGCTTGTTTTTATAGTGTATGGGCTAAAGCTCAACACATACCCACCTCACCACTGTGCACAGTTTCAGTGGTGTTGCCACAGCTGTGGAAACACCCCAGAAATACAATAGCTACAAGAATGGGGTTAGTAATATATACTTCCAGTATCAGACAGAAAATCAGTCATATACTCAATGAAGATAATCATTAAATAGAGAAATAAAGGGAACATGTAAACAGTACTAGAATTAGATTTAATTCAATAACCCAAGTGGTGGGCAAAATGGTGAGTACTAGCAAAAAACAGTATCATACCTTGAAGATCGCAGGTCCCAG
>WIPJ01001923.1:343730-364919 GCA_018155075.1 Cassiopea andromeda
CTAATTGTTGTCGATGGCAAATCTAACCAAATACTAGTATCCGTCAAAGTTTTGATTGATGAGGGAAGAATGCTGTTTCTTTATGCAGAGCTTTCCTCAAGAAGTACTTATCAGTAGTCTGCTGTTGACACTGGCAGACAGAATAGGCGGAAATCACGATCACTAAGTGAATAGAGAAATTTTATCTAAACGATAGCTTTAAATTATCTATACATATTTCCTCTCTTTCTAGTCCATGATCCAGAAAAGAAGACGGGAGACAATTCTGGTAAGACAATGCTTGATTCTCTAATGATGGCTTCTGCCTTCAATCACATCCCTCTAGTTAGTAATATTCTGTTGCGTGTGGAATGCTGCAAAAAAGCATTAACCGGAAAGTATCACTTACTAAAGATGTTGGGCAAAGATTTCTCTGGTGAACAAAGTTGCCTCTTTTACCATTCATAGCTTTCTTCCTGCAAAACGAGCTTTTCCTTATCTCATGAAATCCTCTCAGTTCCAAAACTGATCTCAGATGCTTGCTAATGATAAGTAGAGCAGCAGAATAGTGTGACTATGAATGAAGAGTAATGATAGACTCTTCTTGAATCACATTAGAATACCAATCTTGTCTCATTCTTCATGTATTGAATATAGTTGCGACATTGAACATTTTACATAGAGACATCGCCGGTTAACAGTAGATAAGTAGAAATGTCTCAACACCGATTTTCTTCACAATGCTACATGATCTGTTGTTAGTCTCGAAAATCTTTAGGGAGCTTTTGTTGCATGTTGTTTAGTCGAAGAAAAGCAATTACGTTTTTATCCGTTGAAATGAAATCGGTTGCTCTTTGGTGTAGATTAAGTCGCGAATGCTTCTGTATACCTCTGCGAGGAGATAAATCTGCTGCTTAGTTGTAAGCTGGTATTTCCGTATCATGTACCCTATGTTTCTTTCATTTCTAGTTTTGTCCACAAAAAAGGTGACATCATGTCCTGTATGCCCAAAGTCCATTACACTGAAGAGATTCAGGAATTTCAAAAGAGCTGATTTTGGTAATCATTCACCAATGCTTAACAAATTTGTTTGTTCGTTAACTCATAGCTAATAGGCCCTAATATGGATAATGTGCCATATATTATTGACTATCATCAGAAGTAAAGTGAAAGTAAGTTGTATTTCGGTGGCTTCATACCTATAGTGTGTTTAGTAAAACCACAATAATTAACAGACATGAACATTTCAAAATTGAAGTATTTTTTTCAAAGTGAAAGTATTTCTTCAAAGATTAATAGGACGTAGCTTGCACTTACAGAATAGGCAGGGCATTTTTACCATACAAAGTGGTGGGGAAATTCGTCCACCAGCCTCTTTTATTGTCCCACCAGTGGAACATGTTTGCTCCACCACTTAAGTGCCCTTTTGATTCAGCGACTTTTCTATTTGTTGCTCTAGATTCTGCCTTTGTTTAAAGTGCCCTTTTCTCAAATGCCCCACCAGCGAAAATTCCTTTAAAATGCCCTGAGAATAGGCTTAAAATATCCATAAAAAGTCCTGGTTGCTAACAGTATGTAAGATAATAACTTTGATTTTCATAGGGCTCCAAGACACTTTTCAAAAGGTAGATGCATGCTACAACAACGATTGTGCAAGTTGTTCTTTCCGTAAAAGACCTTTTCATAATGTCTTATAATTTGTGCCTCCTGGGCGTCAAGATAACAAAAGTTATGGGCGTTGCACTTTTGGCGGGCCATGACTTCAGTTAGCAATGCAAAAAACGTAAAGTCTACTGATATGACCTTATCAACAATATCTGCTTAGATATCGGATCATTTGAGCAATACTACTGACGTAATTTGATTAATTTGACAATTACACCCTTTTGATAATTGAAATGACGGAGCCTTTGAGCATTATAGGTAATTTGGCCATTATAGACCAAGAACTATGCTAGCAACTGAGGCAATGCCTGTAAAGGTATCCGCGAAATGGTATCTCCACTTCAGCTATGGGCGACATGAGTTTGTTTGAAACAAATATTGTGCCAATAGGTTTATTGTATTTCATAATATTAATGCGAGGCTGCGTAATGAGGAGGGCGTTGATTGTCTCAACCTTGAGACGTAACAGTATACGAAGTAGATAATGCAAGTTTTATTCCAATCAACGTGGCTGATGATGTTATAAAATAGGTTTTCTAGCAAAAAACTGTGCTATTCAGGGAAGCAACTCGCAGTCTTAGTGCTGCAGTTTCTCTATTAATCCAGATCCACACTTTTTAATAAGAATACCTAAGTTTGCGCAGAGCCTCAATATTCTTAAACTTTTCTGAATTTTAGCCTTTTAGATTGTTCCTAAATTATTCTGAAAGTCAAGGAAATATATGCAAATCTCTGTTGTTGTCTTACTTCATTACTAAGCACAACAAAAGTGGAACAGAATAGTAAAAATTGTATCGATATTGCACAGGTTAACCTAAGAATAATTATTAGACTATTCTCAAACTTCAGCGATTCTGAGCTTTAATATTCTTATAAACTTTTATCTTATACAAATAAGTGTGTCTTTTGCCAACTAGTTGCATTTTCTTGAGTCACTGGATTTAAATCTTTTATTTAGCAAGATCTTACGACAGTCAAATGTAAGCTGTTTCAGAAAGTACCTGAAAAAGAAATGTTTGCTAGTTCGTAATCAAGAAAATAAAAATGTTAGCCTCATATAAATTAAGCACTGTTTATAAAAAAGGAAATTAATGTAAATTTAGCCTACAACAGTAAAATTACAAGGCAACTTTCTGATGATTGGTATTCTGTCATTATGCAGCAATTGTCGCAATATTCCAAAGAAGAATGACATCAGCAGATGGAACCACGAAGCTCACTTTTCGAGTTGCTAAAGTCTACAAGTCAGGTATGTTTGTAAGATGATTAAGAATTTTCAGCTCTTAATCCTGAGCTTTTTCTTTGAAAAATTGAGATTTGCGGAAAAGTATCAGACTATTTGTGTTCAATGTTTTCCTGCAATCATTTTGCACATCAGTGCTGCCAGGTGATATTCCACATTTCTGCAAAGTCCAGCTTCAAAAGCTGCCCAAAATACGCTCAAATCTACAGAACAGCCAGAAAACCCGCCCTGATTGCAATTTATGTGTGTGCCTTCAAGCAACATAGATACAGGGCTTAGGGTCGTATTTATTCCTACAACATGCATGTACTATGAAATTGCAACAATATTAGTACACGCTTCTTTTCATAAGGAAACCATCATGTTGCCTTAGTCTCAATTTTCTTAACTTTTCCTGTAATTGAGCCTGAGATTTTGTTTAATTTTTCTTAACTTTTACTGAAATAAACTGTCTAAAATGGCTTATACTTTTGTTCTTAATGATGTACACTTGAATTTGAATTCCATCTTTAATATTTTGAACGCAAAAACGACGAAATATCGATTTTTGGTCAATAAAAACACTAAACTGTGGAAATTGAGCCTCGTGATTTTCTTGCGATTTTCTTAAGATTTTGACCATTTGAGCCTCATTTTCTTATAAACTTTTTTCTTATAAAAACAACGTGTATTTTCTTATTAATCCTGCATTCGATGCCATGAGATAGTATATTCTATTATTTAAGTGTTGAACACTAACTGCAAATCGAAGAACCTTACCTTTCTTATCAATCAACAGAAGATGATGGCTTTACGACCTTTTTTTAAGAATGTGCTACCAAACTGCTTAGCTAGCAGCTTTAATGCTCGTTCCTTTCGCGTTGACATGTTTGCATTAGGTCAAAATCTTAGAAATATGAAAGAGGTTAGGGTCCAAAACGAGACGCAAGGGCGGCTTTGGATTTAGTTGTATCAATGTCAGTCTTAGGCAATGTTGCCATGCTTCATAGCACTTTTTCAGATCTGAGGTTATTAGTTCTCCTATAGGCCATTTACCTTCAGCATGTCTTACAGGTTTTAACTTCCTCGCCGGTCCCCCTCCTCATCAACAGCTGTTATTTCGACTACTGCACTGTAGAGGCTCAATGCTCTGCACATTTAAGCAAAGTCCGATTGGACGATGCTCACTTAGAGTGTCATTGGTAGGACTCAAATAAACTCTCCTTCATCTCACATAGGAAAAGTTCCTGTTCCTTCTTCCGGATCCGTTCAACTTTGGTCACCAAATTCATGCATCTGTCCAAAAATTCAGCTAGGGAGAGCATATGTCATCCTTGGCCAGGAAGATGTGAAACAAAATCAGCTTCTTATCAACAAGAAAATTATCATGCAGGAGACCACCCCACGTTTGGAGAAGAAGTTGATGAAATATGCATTGAAGTATCAGTACAGGCTGCGGAAACGACTTGCAAGGAGACTGAGGAAGTTACTGCGTAGTAAAAAGAACTAGATGTCGTCATCGAAGGCAGAAAGCATATATTTTTATATTAGGTATTCTTAATCGCTTTGGATATGGAAAACAATAATCAATGTGAAAGACGGTTGGTCATTCTGTGCAGAATATCAAGCGTGAGTCTTGTAAACGCGTTTGTCTTGCAGTTTGTCAGCACAGACGGCACGAGCATTTTCAACCATCTGCTTTTGCAAATACCAAAATGGGATTGAAAGCTACTTTTTTGGTATATATAATGGAAAACAGATCGAGCATGTGCACCAGGGTGATCAAATATAAAGATTGCAAATTGTGCTCCATTTTAAACTTCATCACTGTTGGAATCCAAAATATATGAATTTCTTATACTAAAAGAGACCTTTTATATATAATATGAAAATTCGTAAAATTCGCTTACTGTACCTGTATATAAAATGCTAAGAGCTTAGAGTCACTTTTTAGCTTAATTAGCCCTAGTACTCATTGTAAGATAGGCTTTGAGCTATGGTAGTTAGCTGAACCCCGAGATGCCCCTAGTGCAGCGAGAGCTATGCAGTTGTGAAGAGCATGTAATTAATATAAGCCAAGGCCTTAGGAACCAGGGCGCAGGGGCATGCGGTGACACTTACGCTGGGGGGGGCAGGAATTGCCCTTCATGCTGAACTCTTTCAATATCTCCTATCTTCTAGTGGGGCATTTTCCTCATTGTAGACAGTTTGGTTCAAAAACATTTGTCTGGGGGAGCGCCCCCAGACCCCCAAATTTACATTATATTACTCGGAGACCAATACAATAAGGATTGTTCTTCTGGAAAAGAGTTTGAAGACCAAAATCTACCCGTGCAGGAACATATATATTTCAATATATATATATATATATATATATATATAATATATGTGTGTGTGCCCTCAGAGGCCGCCTTGCCTGCCTCCCTACCATAGGTACGTGCCCCTTTTCACAAGTTTATAGGTAAAGTGCCCCTTTGCAGCTTACAGAGTTGCCCTCTTTTGTTTGTGAGGATCCCTTGAATATATATTCCCCCACTTTATCAATACTTCCTACATCCTTGATATGAACTCAACTTTCAAAATCTCCCCTCCTCCCAATTCCTCTATTATTTTTGTGGCCCAAGTGCTTCGGCTGGTAGCCTTTTCACAGCAAGCTGGGGTATGCTCTTCCACCTTGAGTATGGTGTACCTGGGCCAAATTACCAACAAAAATGATACCAAGCATTGTATCTTTCATGTTACTGATTATGATTATGTTCTAGCAGACGTATAAACACTTCTGCGAGTTATACTCATTTTAACCAAAATCTGCACATTTGCTGAGCAGCTACTAAGAAAAGGAAGTCTTCCACTCATTGTCATTTCATTATAGAACAACTCATAATATTCCAAGGATCATTGGTGGAAAATGAAGATTGCATTAGGATAAACATAGCATCAAACAAACTAGTGCTAACAGGTTCTAATTGATTTGTCTGGTAACAAGTCTACAGGAATATTCTAAGCTATGTAGTAATGAACATATATATGATGGGTGCTTTGATAGATTTGCTTAAATAAGTAACTACAGAAGAAACTCGCATAAAAGAACCTGTTTTTCTACGAACCCTAAGGCTTAAATTTCAATTCTTGAGCCCCCTAAATAAGAACCCCAAAGAGGCTGAAATGGGGATGGTTCTTACATAATTGATTCTGTGCTGTTGATTTTAAAATTCATGAGTAGAAATTTGCATAGGCTGTCTGCATTTTTCATGTTGCACAACATATGACAAGATTATTATACAAGAATTGCGACTTTACAGTGATCTCAAGGTTCATCAATAATTCTTGTGCTGAAAACAGTATATATGCATGAAAAGCAAGTGGTGTATATAAGAACTGTGTTATGAACCTTATAGATTGGAATTAAGAATGCCATTCCACTAATACCTAGGTTCTTTTATACAAGTTTCTTCTGTAATGCTGATTCTTTGTGATTGCTTGTATTTAAACAAAACATTCATAATCAACTATTAACTAACTATATCATCTTGGCACTTATTTACTTCACTTAGGAATGTGGACAATCAATTATGTAATTTTCTAAACAAACAATGCCTATAATGAGAAAGAAGGTTTTGCTTGATATTTTTCTAGTCTTCATGGGTGTTTTCTAAACAACATACACTGATAAGCAGCTGAGTTGGGTGGAAGGGGCAGAGATGCAGGGTCAAGCTGCACAAGCTAAGTGAAAGAACAGGGTGGGCCCTTCCAGTTAAACTACTTCCCATTATTGGAATAGAGGAATCATACCTGAAATAACACTCCTTTTATAGGTCTGGACAATACCTTATTGTGATGGTGAGATGTAGCTCTTATCTTCTAACCAATGCATCTTTGGCCAAATGCTACATTGCAATTACCCTACTCTACAACTTCAAACATGGTTGCTTCCCTATTGCAAAATCTGAATGCTGTCTCATGGAGAAAATTGTTCAGTCAAATCAGAAATAACAAAAGATTGATTTTTCAGTGATATTTGCAAACAAATTAATACATCTTGGCCACAATAGTCCTATTGCTCTAATGCAGGGGTCAACAATCAATTTTTTACAATAGCAACATTAGAATTACAATAGGCCAGATAACTAAACACTTGTATTAGAGAACACCACTCTCACATAAAAAAGAGATTCAAGTAATGTTAGTAGGCCTAAAAGAATGTCATCATGGGCAAGATTTAGTCTGCAGGCTGTAGCTTGGTGACCATTGCTCTTGTGAGATAACCCCTACTTTTGTATTCTATTCAGGATTAACAGCAGCTTATTCTTGGAATAAAAAACTACAACAGCTAGCAGAACTACTACTACCATGACAAAGGCTGTGAAGTAAACTGATGGTAAGTCATTTGCAACAGCATCTGGCACCAATTCATCTCTAGTTTTACTCTTGATTATTTCCCCCTCATTAGAATTTTCTATCTTCCCTTCCTGTGCAGTTGCCTCCCTCTTTTTCTTCTCCTCTAGGTAACGTTTTCTTCTTCTTTCCCTCTCTTCCTTTTTTTCTTCTTTTTTTTCCTTCCTCTTTATCTCTTGTAGTCTTAGCAACTCTTGCTCTTCCTCAGCTTTCCGATGTCTCTCCTTCTCAAACTCTGCTGCTTTCCTTCTCTCTTCACGAGTCTTTAGATCATGCATGAAATTCAGCATCTTCCTTGCACAACTCTCACACTCCTTTTGGTCCAAGCAGTTTCCAACGATATCTAGAAGATCCTTCTGTATTGGGTTATCTTTCAGATCTAGCCATTTAAGAAGTTTCAAGTTTCCAAAACTCAAAGGTAAATTGACCAAGTTATTACTGTACAAATCAAGTCGCTTCAAATTGCTCAGATTACCAAAATTCTCTGGGAGTGAAACCAACGAGTTCTTGCTCAGATCTAACTGTACTAAATTTATCAAACTACAAAATGAGTCCTGTAAGTCCGAAATCTTGTTACAAGACAAATCGAGTACAGTAACTTTTTTCAAACTTAAAATCTGCTTTACAGGAACTTTGACGATTGAACAGAGGCTCAGATCCAACTCATCATCATCTAAACGTCTCTTAAGTTCTTCCTTGGAAAATTTGTCTGTGCTTGCCATTTTTTTATTTGGTGCACGTTAGCTAAACACACCTTCTTACCCTGCAATACGTGTACAGTAGTTGCCGCCACATTACGGCTGTCTCGTTTTGAGAAAGAATGCCTCTGTTCCACGCAGCCGCTTCGAGAAGAAACGTGGAGGAATGCGATTAAAAGTGAATGGCCTAAGTCTCAGCTCACGTCTGGCCACACCTCGATATTTCTCAAAAGTCAAGATGCCACCAAAGAAAAAGGAAGAAGAAAAGCCAACACCACTCTTAGGGAGATTTGGTACTTCGCTTAAATGTGGGATTGTTGGGTTGCCAAATGTCGGAAAGTCGACTTTTTTTAATGTCTTAACAAAGAACCAAGCAGCAGCAGAGAATTTTCCATTTTGCACAATTGATCCTAATGAAAGTCGAGTGCCCGTTCCAGATGAGAGATACGACTTTCTCTGTGAATACCATAAGCCTGCAAGCAAGGTGCCTGCTTTTTTAAACGTGGTTGATATAGCTGGGTTGGTAAGGGGTGCCTCACAGGGCGACGGACTTGGTAATGCTTTCTTAGCAAATATCAAAGCATGTGATGCAATTTTCCATTTAACAAGAGCGTTTGAGGATGATGATGTCACTCATGTGGATGGTGACGTTAATCCAGTTAGAGATTTGGATACAATTATGGATGAGTTGAGGCTAAAAGATCAGGAGTATTTGGAAGCAAGGATAAATGAACTTGAAAAAAAGGTTGTTAGAGGTGGTGACAAGAAAGGTCTTCAAGAATTTCAGTTTTTGAAATCGCTGAATGAGATGCTGTCTGTTGAGCATAAGCACATCCGCTTTGCATCACAGTGGAGTGCAATTGAAATTGAGTATTTGAACAAACACTTGTTGCTAACAGCTAAACCCATGATCTACCTTGTAAACCTGTCAGAGAAGGACTACATAAGAAAGAAAAACAAATGGTTGCTTAAGATAAAAGAATGGATTGACAAGAATGATCCAGGCGCAGTCCTTATTCCTTTCAGTGGTGCATTTGAGCTTAAATTAGCAGAAATGGACCCTGAGCAAGTGAAATCATACCTAGATGATGTCAAAGCTCAATCTGCCCTGCCCAAAATTATAAAGATTGGCTTTCAAAAGTTGCAGTTGCAATACTTTTTTACTGCAGGTAAAGATGAGGTTAAAGCATGGACAATTCTGAAAGGTACAAAAGCACCACAAGCTGCAGGGAAGATCCATACAGATTTTGAAAAGGGCTTTATTATGGCAGAGGTTATGAAATTTGATGACTTTAAAGAACTTGGTTCAGAAAGTGCTGTTAAGGCTAATGGCAAATATCACCAGCAAGGGAAAAATTATGTCGTTAATGATGGGGATATCATCTTCTTCAAGTTCAATGCAGGTGCAGGATTGTCTGCAAAAAAGAAGTGAATTGCTGTAGAGCTGTTTTATGGTAGTGAATATGCTCAAAAGTTGTAAGAACAAAGACCACAGGTCATTGCTGAAATTTTGACAACATTTGAAAACAATCAGGTGGAGTACCCCATTATGCTTCATCCCAAGACAGTACTGATGGTTTCAATAATTCTTTTCATGCATTTTAAAATCATGATACCATATTAGTAGTTTCGTATCAAAAGAATTTTGCACTAGTTCAGCTCTACAGTCTTGTGACTCTTAATTTTCAATGTTTCTCTGTTTCTCTCACCACAGCAGCCTCATCAAACAAATTTTCCTTCCTGAGGACATTAAATTTGTGGCATAAAGTTCCTGCTAGTCATTCACAGTATCGTTATGCATCAAACCACTACAAGAATGTGTTATAGCAGTTATGAAAGTTAATGATTACATCATCAGTTATCTTAGGTTGTGCATGGGCAACCTTTTTTCTCATATAGGCCAAACTTATCTTTATATCAAAAGCAGTTGGCCATGAACAGAAGAAACATAATAAAAATTAATGCAGATACATACTTACGAGGCATAGGTATGTGAATTCCTTTTGATCATGATCTTGGAACACAGGACTCTCATGTGTAGTTTCCTTACGTTATGGGAAGATGAAGCATTCAACCGAAGTCAGGTGGACATTTTTCAAATATTTCTTAACAATTTTCTGGGGGTAGCTAATACAGCCCAACCATATCGTAGGGAATACTCTTGTGTTGATAGAATGCACTGCATAGTGTTGTTTTAAGTTTGAAATAACAATTTATCACTAAAACCCAATTTCAAGAATTTTTCGACAATGCATTAATTCACAGTTGAGGGCATCAAAAATTCTACTTGGGCCAGATTAAAGCCCCCTGCAGGCCAGATTTGGCCTACTGACCGTAAGCTGCCCATGCATGTACTAGGCGTGAGTGTGAATCAAACTATAGATGACAAAAATGCCAAGGAAATGAAAAAAACTGGATTTTAAATCTATATTTGTATTGATAAGAATGTACTGTTTAAGTAGTAATTGATGAGTGATTTGCAACTGTACTGAGCGACATTTTGATATCATTTTAGCTTCATTCTCTAGTTATATGAGAAATGCTTTACTGATGTATGTAATGAGTAGAGGAAATTTGGAAGATCAGCATCCAAGTAATAAGGAGTACTTTTGGTGGTCAGATTCTAGGATAGTCAAATACTATGTGAACAATTTAGTGAATGCCTGATATTCAAGGTTCCCTATGAAATTCAAATTTTTTGCTGATTTCATTAGCCTATACTTAGCATCATTTTTGGAAAAATTCTATCCATGATGTAAGATCCATGCTATGTTTCAGGGGGAAATAGTAGGAATATAAGCACTAGTCAATTTGGCTCTGTGACAATTCAAGGGTCTGATATTTTCTACAAAAGCTATTTCTCCTTCACATTAACTTGGGAATGATAGCTCACTATATAGAGATGCATGAATTATGGAATTTTATATTTCAGGCCAATCTGAATCTCATCCACAACTCTTCACAGTTGAGCATTTTGCGCTTGGAGGGAATAGAGTACTGAAGTGATGACTTCAGAAAAGTCTATGTTTAGAATTTTTATATTTTGACCATGTGGAGTGAAAGAGCATCGTAAAATAGCATGTGTTGAAAGTTTTAGGTGAAAGTTGTCAAAATTAGATGAAATATGGCCATTTGATGACAGAAGCCTTACCATACAAACTTTTAAAACTTCATAACTTCATAACTTTTAGAACCAGGCTCAAAATACAGTTTTTTGATGGGAACTAAGTCTGCATTCTCCCTATATCTTTGTCATTAATTGTCAGATCAAGCTGGAATTTGTCAGTGATGGCTAGTTTAAATTGATCTTTCAGAATCCGTAGCCAAAATTAAAATATTGTAAAAATAGAGTTTTGGTGATGTCACGCTTCGATACTCTATTTCTACCACTTTAAGGCTGCAATTATTGCCCAAGTATAAAAAAGAATTTTTTGTGATATCGGTTTCTGGTAAGTTTATATGGAAATGCATTAGAGGCTCCAATTTGAAGGAGGTCCTTCTATTGGACCAACAGATTTAGTAATGTTTAGAATTTTTATTTCCTCTTCTAAGAATCCCCCCTGAATGCTTCCATATAGTTACATGATGATCTCAAATGATGTATGTGCGACTCTAGCCCATTGAACTAGTCCTCTTTGCATGGAATGGCCCGTGATATGTCTCTCGCACACAACAGGTTTCTCTTGCCAGCGACAAAATTCTGCTCTGTGCAGTGGGCGACACCTAGTGATATATTTATCATGTGCTCTCAAGTGCCAAATAAAAGGGGAAATCCTAAAAAACATGGGGGTCAGAAAAATTCGGAAATTTAATAAATGGGAGAGTCAAAAGAAACGGGGGGGGCTGGAATTTGAGAAAACGCTTTAAATAAATATACAAGGACGGAAAGAACAAAAACAGGTTGCATAAATGCATAAAGCTAAAATATATACAGCAGTACGCTATTTTTCTTTGACAATTGAGCGTAAACAGTACTAACAAAGAAAGGAAATGAAATGAGGGGTTTATAAAAAGTCAATTTCCTCAAAATGGATAAACGGGGGTCCTAATAAAGTCCGGGGGTTGGAAAAAATCGAACAATTAATAAGCGGGGGGGGGGACGTTTATTTGTCAACTGAGAGTAAGCCAAAGACATTCTATGCACTTAGACTTGAAGCTCTCGGGCGTGGAGTTAGCTTTCGTGGCGGCGTGGATATGGCGTAACTTCGGCGTTAGTTTTTCACAGAATGCATCATGGAATGTAAGAACACTGGTGAACGACGTTTTACTTTTTGCTGATCTTCAATGCTTCTGAAATTTTTATTTGGAGCCAAAACGAAAGCTTTAATTCTTGATGAACCTTGAGCCGTGATTTATTCTTGAACTGTTCTTAACTTTCTTGGAATTTGACCCTTAATGCTCTTGTGTGCATATTCTCATAAGTGGTTGCGTATCCATTCTTCAAATACAACGGAATATGTGACTATTTCCAACGTAAATGAAAGTCTCAACATTGCACAACTACCTCTAAAGGATGACAAAGAAGCTGTTAGGAACATATACCAGGGGTATTGGTTAGAGTCCAGCATGGTAGCGAAGCAGTAGTTCCAGTTTGATTTGCTTTGAAAAGAAACCTAAGGCTTTATTCATCAGAAGGGCTTTTACACCATATTTTGATCATTATAAGGAATGTGGCTGTATTGACCTAGCAAACTCAAATTTAGTACCATCCAACTGAATTCTACTAAAATTTTTACAAGGCTGACCTGTGTTGCTTTAAATGACCTGTGTGACCAATGGTCCCGACTTGTACTTCTTTATAAGAACATTGTGCTGGATTGACCAAAAATTCTTGAGAGTTCAATATGAATCTTTGAAACTCAAGAAAGTCAGTACGTTCATACGTATGTATTGAAAATTCCAATTATGCATGTGTACAATGCTATACGTTATCCTGGATTTTCAGTAAGAGTCATAAGAAACACTTTACATTACTGTGAATTTACGAAACACTGGAACTCAAAAGCATTTGCCACGAAAGTCTTAGGATAATTTTGAAACTATGCTGAAATCGTGAAAGGGATAAAGAAAGTGTCATTGCTGAGCCTTAGAAGTCCTATTAAAACGTGTATTTATGTACATTTTTTTGGAGTATGAAGATGCATCATAGAAACCCTGTCACTTCCGAAATTATGGGTAGAAGACCTGATCTTGTAACATTATAACCATTAAGGCATTAAGACATATTGAATTTACTTTCCTTGATGTCACTCGATAGGCTTTGCCACAAATATTGATATTTGTGAGGAGTAGGCAGGGTCTTCAAGTATTTAACGACTGTCATCAACCAAGAACAGTGAAAATTTGGTCAGTCAATACGCAAAGGAATGCACGCTTTGAAGCTATATATTTCTTTGCTATTCCAAATGTCATCATCACCAACATCAGAGGGCAAGCAAAAGTTGGCTTCAAGCTTATAACTTGTAAGTATGACCTTATTCTACCTGGATTATGCGTCTCATAAAGTCAGATGTTCATGAGTTGCTATGTGGATTACTTATTCTAGGTTATTATGATAGAGAGAGAAGCCTCTACTCATTTTCTAATTGACTTGTAAAGTAGATTTTTCGAAATAGACAGCACAGCTAAAGAAATTTATGAAGTGTGTGTTATTCAGACCTTGGGATTTCCCTGACGAAAGATATGTGATAAGTGTAGCTAGCAAAATTAGATAAATTCTCTCTTCCCCTTACCAACCGCCATTCACTCCTCTCCTTTCCTTTCTTTTCTCTTTCTTTCCCCATCTTCTCTATGTCTCTCTATGTCTTCTTTCTCCTTCTCTCTTTTTCTTGCTATTTCTTCTAATTTCTTTCAATCTCTCGCTGTTCGCTCTCTCTCTCTCGCTGTCTCTTTCTCTCGCTCTTATGACTTGTTGTCTATGTAAAATGATGGAATTTTTATGGTACTCTAGCAAGAACAAAATAGTCATGAATGCTCAAGCAAGAGGAACCCTTGCACAGGGGTGCTTAAGTCTCAAATTAAGTATGAATGAGTACAACAACATTCTGAAGTGGAAGATAAACACTTGCAGCATTGAATCATTATCAAAACATGAGAATCCTACTAAAATTTGAGAGTAGTCACGGAAAACATGGTGTACTTTTGCGAACTTTATTATGGAAGGGGGAGTAAAATGCAACCCAATGCGTTGTTTCAAAAAATAGAATTTATTGCTCTCGTGCTATTTTGAGCCAAAGCTAGCTACTGCATTTACTTCGTTTAGGACATCATGAAGCTCCTTTTCCCTTCTCATTTTATCGAATCGGGTTCCAATTGCGCTGTATTCATGCGCTTATCTCCAAAGCTCTGTTTTCATTGCTCCTGTAACAACATTGTGTTGCATTGGCCAAATATCTTCCCACAAGGCCACTCACGTAGCCCTGTGATATTTGCTCTCGTGCCGTATATTTTCCACATAGTGTTAAATCTTGCGCTTTCAAAAGGAAGTTCAGGAAGTTTCCAGTCAATGAGGCAAGTATATCCCACTACTGGAAGGAAGAAATAAGCAGTGCAGCTTCGTATGAAGAAGGATTACATCAGTGCTGTTGGAGCGCTTTTATGAAGTCTACAAATATCTAACCGCGTTAGTGACGATAGAGCAGTTAATTTTCAGAGCTTACCATACACTGTTTACGGGATATTGGTATTGGTATGAAAATTTCAAGTGAAGTTGATATAGGTGCCAAAACAATCGTCCATCGTCTTAAGGCTGTACTGTCACACGCAATGTTGGTAACTCTTCCTGATCTATAGTGCCGTCCTCTTAAGAGATGTGTGTTACTCATCGTCCGTCACGCTTCAGTAGGTTCCTCGCATTTGTATGAAAAGACACGCTATCACAACATCCACTGATCAAGATCTACAGTTAGAAGTTCTCAGAGTCACATTTTGCTTTTCAACGAGGCTCAACGGCAACTTAATTTTTCTCTTTGGAATTTCATCTCGTTTATGGTTGCAAGATATGTGAGTAAATGTCTGGTTAAGAGATTTGGTTTCTGAGCTTTTAGCAAATTTTCCTATCAATTACTTAATCAAATTTGTGGCTTATTTATCTCTAAGAAAAGCAATTGCTTTTTATATGCATGATAACATTTTTTCAACTGTAGTTCGCTATGAATAAGGCTTTCATTTAAGGAATGTAGCCAAAGTAGTGGCACAATTTAAAGCTTTCTTAAGTGGAAGTCAATCTTAGAAACTATTCCCATGAATGCTTCGTCCAATTTTCATTAATTTACTTTCAAATGCACTGCTAAGAGAAGAGTAACCACAGTGTTGAGATCTTGTTTAGCCACTAAGACCCTGTTTACACGGGATCGGATACAAAATTATCCAGATAGTATTGGATGCGATCCCGTGTAAACTGGTCGAATAAAGATCTTTCATCATTGTGTTTACACAACATGAACAGTCTATACTTCTTGTTCTGCTATCCGAGCACTTTTAGGTCCATTTATGAAAGTGGACCCAAAAGAATCCGGATAGTGTACCCAAAAGTGTACGGATACACCTGCTCTCGTGTAAACGCCAGGCCATTCCGTACCAATAACTATCTGGGTAGTTTTAGATCCGATCCGTGTTATAAAGAGGGCACTTTCGTTCCTTTGCTGAAGAGGGTAGAGGTCCAGACCCCATAAGACCCCCTAGATGCGCGCCTGAAACATACCAGTTGAGTATAAGAGGCTCATAAATTTGAAATCATCTTGTAGTGATAACTACAGAAAAGATACATTTCCTACCGTGGAACACAAAGTTTGAGCAAAGATGTGCCTAAAAAATTTGCCTTGGGGGAGTGCATCGCGAAACTGTGCCTATGCTAGCATAGGCGTCAAATCTTGCTTGGCTAACAAAGGAATCACCATCCAATTCTCGCAACATTATTGGCAGGAATCATGGCAGGAATCATGGCAGGAATCATTTCCAATATTCTTTTCATTTATGAATAAAGGAATGCATGATAGTTTATGCTAGAAATTGGCTAAAACAATGTAGTTCTGCTGGTCACAGGACGAACAATGCAACAAAAGTATTTGTGACCACTCCTCAATAAACAATTCAAAACTTAACACCAATCTAACACTATTTCTCTAACCAAAGCTGTTTTGCTTCACGTTTTCCTTCTTGCACATGTTTTCTGGTGGCTCTACGGGTGAGGGACATGTCCCCCCACTTCCTGCCAAGACCAATTTCTTTTTTGTCCAAATTTAATGGGGAAAATGTTAGAGTTGGGGTGAGGGATTTTTATCATCTAGCAAGATGCCAAATTGCATTCTCTTTTTGGGGCGTGACGCCCAAATTTTCCCTAGTCTGTGATGGCTAGGAGCCGTCCCTAACCTTTTGAAGCCACTGATCATAGTAATTTCCTATGCTGATTGGATGCATGGTCATTAACTTTTATGGGATTCGGGGCCAAAAATCAAAAAGCACTACCTTTGCTGGGGCCAGATGCTGGAAATATGGAGTTAAATTTTTCGCAGTTCCATTGGGGGCTGCTGCGGAAAAAATATTTTCGGACGAAAAAAACTGCAAAATGCAAAACAAACATCAGCAGTTTGTCAAAACAGCATTTCACTTTAAAAAATATGCACTCTTTCTGCAAGCACCGGGGACTGATAAGATGGTAGCAGGGGCCGAATCTGGCCTCGGGGCCGTAGGTTAATGACCCCTGATATAGTGCTTATGCAAAAGTATTCTTGTTTCTTCTATATAGTTCAATCTTTTACTGCCAGATATTTACTTTTTCTAAACGTCTTAATTTCACTCTTCCTTCTTATTCTTTTGAAAATTGCTGTTATTTCCAAGTTCTAATTGCTTGTAGTTGGGTGTGTTCGTAAGTGACACTGATTTGCCATTGATCAAATTGGATAAAATATGATTACACGTGGCTAAGCATGATTATACGTAAGGGTAGGTGTTTAACATGAGATCAATTGTGCCATATATCAGAAATTAGTCGACTGGACTCAAAATCAAGTGAAAGGACCATGACTCTATACCCGCCCGCTCTTGATATTCAAAGTCAAGTGACAGTCAAGATATTCAAAGTTAGGTCATCTGTGTTAAATTGAAAGGAGAGTTCAAACGATTGATTTATATTACAACGAATTATCTCTGCTTCTTTCTACCCATAGCAAACAAGGTGTCGAAGTCAAGAATGGCTTTATTTGTTAGTCCTTGTACACTCTTTTTTTATAAGAATAAAGCTTATGTGAAGCTCAGAATTACTGAAATTTAAGAATAATTTATAAATAATGCGAGGCTCAAGCTTCATCAAGATACAAGAGTTTCTTGTAACCAGTGGTGTGCTGAAGGACTTTTGAATGGGGGATGTGGCAGAAGAAATGAATCGATAGGCCTCTTTGTCACCAAGAATATTTGGGTAGAGAAGCCATGGCCATAAATCCATAAAATTAAGAGGCTACGCATGCTCTACATACCAGAATGCAATATTTCAAGACCATGAGATCGGTTTAAGAACAGCTTAATTAAACAACAGATAACTATTGTAACACTGGGAAAATATAACGGGCTTTGATGCCAGGATAGTTGCTCACAACGCTCCTTGCATTAGACATTCTATCGTACACCGTCTCTACTCAAGGGCCCACCATGGTCCTAGAAGAAATTTTCAAATTTAACATCCCCATATGCCTGGAAAATGCTGTTTTTGAGATCGTTTATTGTACGTTAATTACAAAAATAAGGGAGCTCTCTAACCAGTCCTTGAACTAGCTTCAGAGTTTACATTAGGTGGAATTTGAATACGTCTAATGCTTTGGAAAACTGCATTCTGAGGCTGCTGATGAAAGAGCCATGCAGCTTTAAAGTAAGTGATTTATACAGATGCTAAATTTTGTAGAAGACATTGCTGAGATATAGCCTATGAGAAAATCAAGATTTCAAATCGTTGAAACTTGAGAATGAGTCATGCATAGCTCAAATGTGATTAAAACCTAGATTATTTGTACACAGTTTCTCATCGAGGACCCACAATGATTGGGACCCATGAAAGTATTCAAAATTTAGCTTCCCAAGATGCCTGAAAAACGTTATTTTGGGATAATATATTCAGCGTTGAGTTCAGAACGAGTTCAGGAGCTATTTAACAAATCTGTGAAACAGATTATTTATTAGGTACAATTCGAATGATAACTATAATACTTGAAAGACTTTACGCTGAAACTGTTGATGAAAGATCCATGCAGCTTCAAAGTCATAGCAGAAGACAAACATAAGAATTTGTGATGTCACCGAAAAGATCTGAGCCTACGGCGCAAGCCTGCACAGTCATCCGAATCTGTAAGCTAAGATGAAAAGAGCGCTCCCCTTATGTACACCTCCCAGCTAGCACATTTCTGATTGCTAGTATCTCCGAATTAGAAATAGCTGTCTAGAAAAGAACAAGTAGACTTGCTTCGAAAACGTTTTTGAGACCAATGTGAATGTGCTGCTGATACGGACGACTTTTAAATACAAGGAGAGAGTGTAATGAGACCTGCGCCAATCCCTGCGCATAACACGAAAGTACTTGCTCAGTAAATGTTACGTATTTTTTGCTATGAATCATTAAATTATCTGTCAAGCAAATCTATTTTGACTTAAAGATGATAGATATTGTACAATATGTACCATCTTCATGCCTACCTATCACTGTCACCACGCCACTGCAGCTTTTGCCGACAAGCCAAATGACTACTATTTAACTAAACGATTACCGACTAGCCTAATGATGTACCGAGAGCTTCGGCAAAAAGTTGTGGGTGTGACACTCCCCACACCCCCTACTTCGGGACGCCCTTGCTTCAGGGATGGCGCCAGCGGGGGGGCTTGGGGAGCTGTAGCCCCCAAAAATGTTGCTAGCGCCCCGTCGGCACCTAAATTTCCATGCATCGTCGGCACTTCATAAAATCAGGGACCTTTTTTACTGTTTTTTGGAGGCAATACGATAGGCATTGTCTGCAAAGATTCGTGGACACCGTCCACTGTCGGCACTTTGACAGCTCTAGCCCCCCAGCAATTTTTTCTGGCGCCATCACTGCCCTCCTTGTAACTTAGCTATAATACTGCTTTCAGATATAATTTTACATTATCGGTGCAAAATGTAAACTCTTGCTTAGTTGTATGCTGTAGTAAAGCATAAACAAAGATTGGAATATATTCCTTAATGTTTTAGACAAAGTTTCACCTTTGGTGTATAAGAATGATTTAAGAATAATTCTAGGCCCAAAATCAAGAAAATTTAAGAATAATGATGCTCGGAAAAAAGTTAGGTATACTAATACAAGAAAGAGTGTATCCTATATTAACCACATTGCTCCTTAGCTTTATCTTTTTTTACATAAATTAGTCTTTGTTATGGTTGGATCACCACTAACATTCATCCAAATTGTCGCTAAACTTACCTAGGTATAGATGTTCATCAATTTTGACTGCTCAAAGATAGCCCCACGAACATAATAAAGCAAACCTAAAAAACATTTTTTTCTTTTTCAGCAATTTTTACTAACTAGTGTTTGTATTTTTATCGTAGTTGTATATTTAAGTTTCGTGTAGTTACATGTCCTAAATGTCAATGGCTGCGGAGTTGTCATGATATCTTGCACTTGTCATGACATCGTGGTATCGTCCTTGTACTGTATTAAAGCGCTTTTGTGTTCGTACAGTCCTATGAAATTATTGTTTATATTTTGAATACTTGCATATATATAAAAACTTCTAAGCCTTTGAGATTCAGACGTTTCTGTTGAAGGAAAAAGGTATCTGCGCATCAGTTGGCACTTACACGAGCTGTATCAAACGAAATGAAAACTCTTTCTTTATTATTTCTGCTTGAACCACATGTCTTTCTTTAAAAGAACCTTGCATATAAAGAACACGAGAATAATACTAATAAAAAGCTAAGGAAAATTTAAATGCGTTGGGCTGAGCTTCAATAGTAAACTTGAAGAGCTGTTTTTAAAAAGATAAGTCTTCAATTCCATTAGAAAAGAGTCCAAGTTACATCCATGTTTTGAGTATTTTTCCCTATACATACTTTATGTAAGAAACATCTGAGGGTGGATTTTATAAAATATTACAAAACATCAAGGCTGAAAGCAGAGAGTTTATTTGTTATAAAAAGTCGTTTAACTTTGCCAGTTACAGATGCAATCTTCTATATTACAATCAAATTTTCCTTTCCTCTGCAGTCTCGGTCTTATCAAGACATTAGTAAAGATTTTATGCTTTTGGCAAAGCATGCAAGTGTCTTGCTGTTTTAATACGAATTTGATACAACTGCAAACTAGCAAAATATTGTCGTGATTTCAAGTGACCAGCAGATATGAAACTTACATACAACACAGTTCTAATTGTGCTAGCTGCAGTGCTTTCGAAGCTTTCGTCATCTGTTACATCAGGATCTGCAAGAAACGGCAAATGCCAACCACTAGAAATTGCATCCTGCAAAAAGCTTGGCTACAATGAAACTCGCCCTTTAGAGGATATGTACCGAAGCACTCCCATGCAAGAATTGCAGCAGTATATAAAGATGATTGATCAGATTCGATGTTCGCCAGATGCACTGCTCTTTCTTTGTACCGTGTACTCCCCAGCTTGCTTTGAAGAATATACAGTTGGAATTCTGCCTTGCAGATCTTTTTGCGAAAGAGTGAGAAGAGGGTGCTTGCCATTTGTAAAAATGGGTGGTTATTCTTGGCCAAGTGAACTCGACTGTCGAAATTTCCCAGAGTATAACACAGGAGTCTGCTTCAGACCAAGTGCAATAGTTACGAGTAAGTTTTCTTATAAATTCAGCCTTATATTACAGTTGCATATGGAGAATAAGTTGATGATATTTTCGTTGCTTAACATTAACTGCAATAGCAGGGGCGAAGAAAATTTTTAGTGGGGTGCAAAAACCCAATTTGCCGACAAACAGAGCTCGTTCGAGCAAATTCCCCACATAAGGACTGTCCTGGAGTTTTATCATCAATGTAACGTTGAAGAGCACTCAGTGGCGTAGCTACGATTTGGCAGTGAAGGGGCGAAACCCGGACAAATTCCGACGAAATTTAGGGATGTTGTGTTGACAAGTTTTCTGACAAACACCTTTGAAGTTCGGTTGTTGCCCCCATTTATACGTCGTATCAAAGGGTCGTTGTTTGTTCATGAATTTGTATACTTCTCTACTATTAGCAATTTTCACGAGAGGTG
>WIPJ01001923.1:365950-393039 GCA_018155075.1 Cassiopea andromeda
ATATATATATATATATATATATATATATATATATATATATATACATACATTATACACTACGATTTTCACTTAGATAGAGCAAGTAGCTTACAGATAGCTATGTTCAGGAAAAGAATTAGAGTTTTTCTGGAACCGAACAGCCACATTGGTATCTCAATTAAGACCGAGTCAATCAATTTGATAATTTCATCATAAATTTTCATCTGACTTGCTTATTCACTGGAAAATGTAACATTTGTTTTCTAAACGAAAGAGGTGTGTTTTCTAACTCCAGGTAAGAATTGCACTAAGTGCAAGCCACGACAAGCATTGAAACGGTATAAGCAGTTCAAAGGAGCAGACTACGGTATGTAATTTTTGCAGCAGTAACCAACTCATTGCTTTCATGCTTGAATAAGAAAAATAATTAAATAGGCAGTAAATAAATAAATAAATGATGCAAATATGATAATTTGTAGTAAACAAATGGGCATCGGCAAATAAATGCTGGTAGATAGAAAAGATTTCTACTGTTGATGCGATATTAACAGACACTTTAGCAAGACAGCAAATCGCCATTTACTCAATTGAAGGGAGAAGGATAACCTTCAGGTAAGAAGCACGTGCATTGAAGGGGATACTTGCAGGTCCAAAAATGGTGACTATGCAGGCTGCAAAGGGCAGCCTATCTGAAATTTTAGAAATATGGGGTACGTGTACCTTTTACCCCTCGTCCATATATCTATGACTCAATCATTCTACTTTCTAATGCTTTGATAACTGTTGGGGGGCGATGTTTTTTTTAAAATTCATATTAAAATATTACAATATTACATCTTACATTCTACTAAATGTTTCTAATTACTGCACTACACTACAGGGATGATACCATGTGGAGCAAAAGGCAATGACTACCCCATGCCTAATGTAAAGATGAGCAATAGCAAACAAACCACGACAACAATACGAACGATTGACTATCTAATGAATATAACAGTATACTAGATTCTGTCCCACAACAGATGTAAGGTCAGTTTGACAATAGATCAACGAGCACAACTCATTTCGTACATGAGTTGTTATTTAAAAATATCGCTATTTAGAAATAATATCGTTATTTACAAATACATCTTACATCTGATGTGAGGCAGAATTTACAAAGAAAAATAAATATATTACGTTAACGGGTCTGGTGGTTGCTTTTTGCCTAACTGAAGCTCGAGAGGTCTTAGTCAAAACGACCAGTTTCGTGAATTAAGCGTAAAGTCAACTCAAGTATATTTTTATTCAAGCCATAAGAAACTTCTTGATCACCGTATAATGAAAGCTGTGTCAAAGCATCATTTGAAAGATTGGTGATAAGCTCAAATGGCCGTAACAATTCAACAATGCTAGCAAGAAGATCTTGTCGTTGAACATCGAAAGAAGGGCAGAGCAACAAAAAGTGATCCGTGTCCTCAACGCCATTGTCTGTTGGGCACATTGGATTTATGGAATCTCTAACATTATGCTTGAATTTGTGGGAATTTAACTTGCTAGGACCAACCCTAATATGATGTAATGTGATACTGTAGAGCTCTACAAAGTGTTCCCTGGCTTTAATTTCGGGAAAAAGCAGCGAGGAAGACTGGGGAGACAGTGGATGGATGGTCCAAAGGATCTTACATAAAATGTGTGAAATGTGCGTAAGAGGGTGCCTTTATGGAAAGCCACAACTGCTGACATTGAGGCTCGAATAGCCATAATCGTAAGAATATCTTAAGAAAATCACAAATCTCAGTTTTCTCAATTCAGTTTTTTGCTTGCCAGAAGTCGATTTTATGTCATTATTGCATTCAAAATGTTAAGGATAGAATTCAAATTCGAGTGTACAAGATTAGCAAAGCAAGGGTAACCAAATTTAGCCAATTTATTTCAGCAAAAGTTAAGACAATTTTAAAGAAAATCTTAGGCTCAGTGCCAGGAAAATGTAAGAAAATTGAGGATCAGGCAAAAGAGGCTTTGTTATAGGACCTGCCATCAGATAGCGCCACAGGAATGAAGGAAAAAATAAGTTGATTAATTAATTAGTTACTTAATTAGTTAATGAAGGAATGAAGGAATGCTCAATGCAATGGGAATCATTTTTTTAACTTCACAAATCTTAGAGGTCGATGATAGATTGTAACAAAGAAAGAGAAGCAAGCTTATGCTCTAATCAAATTGGATCGCAGCTGAAGGGCTCTTTCGTAGCATAGAAACTTTTTAATTAGTAAAAAGTTATAAGAATATGAAAGCTCAGAATCGCCGAAATTCTGTTTATTCAAGTTATAGTACTGTTTGTACATTAACACTTTTACTGTTGATATATGGTTCATAATACTGTTCTTCCTTTGATTTACTTTATAATGACGTAAGAGATACACATGTTTGTTTAAATATCTTTCATTTTCAGACGAAGTTACACCTTTTACATTTAAGAATAATTTCAGAATAATCTAAACTCAAAATCTGAAAAATTTAAGAGTATTGAGGCTCAGGAAAAGTTTAGTATTCTTATGAAAAAGTATGTAACTGTAATTCACGTTCAATTTATATGCCTGTCTTATTTTAATTGCATAGCATTAATGATTATCAATGTTATTTGTTTAGTGATAGAAGCGGAGGTTAAGTCTCGTATCACAACTGGAGAGGGCAAAACTAAAGTGATTGTCAAAGTGAAGAGGGTATTCAAAAAACGTGAGTGCTCTATTTTGTTAGATACCGCGCATTCTCGAATAGAAGCCGCCCTCAAATGCGGCCCCATTAATTTAGAAGCTGCAACTTAAGAAAGAATCAGTTATTTTAAGTCGCCTTAAAATAAAAGTCGCAGTTTACACTAAAAAAAGTCAGTGCCAAATAGAAGTCTTATTTACTTGTGGAAAGTTCCAGGTTCAAAACACATAACAAATAGTGAATAAAATACAGTAAGCAGTGTAGAAGCTACCTTCAAACAAAAGCCTTGCATAAAAGCCTCATGTTGGGAAGTAAAAATATAATAGAAGCCGCGGCTTCTATTATATTATCGCTCCAATCATACGTTGTTTTCTTTAGTTTTATTAATCCTTTCTGTTGCCAGTTAATTGCTCAGGTCTTACAGAACTATCGAGCTTAAGGGGCATGTCACTCACAATAACCTTGTACATTTTGTAAAGAGTCGCAGAAAATCGTATAAAATTCAATAAACGCCACAAGAAGCATCAAAATCTCATGCGCTTTTTTGTGAGTGACTCCTCCATTATATCCCACTTTAGACAATAGAGAAGGAGCACCGTCTATCAATTCTCACAGTTAAATATAATTTTTCTCTAAATATTACGATCATTCATAGAAACGCAAAAAGAGTTTACAAGGTCAATGTTTTATGTATAAAAGTCGGTGATATTGAAGAATGAACAGTAAGAATAGCTGATACCATGAAAAACATTGCATAATAAAAACTCATTCTTTCTTCATTCTTTCTTGTGTTCAAAATTTCTAACTCTGTAAGAAGATGCTATGTCACATCTCTAGAGAATTGCTAGACGTTTGTAGTTATTGCATACTTGTTTAGAAGAAAATGACACTGTCATCATTTTATTAAAATGTCATTCGCATACAGGAGCTACAAAAATAGGCAGAGGCATGGCAAGCCTACTATCGCCAACGAAGTGCCTGTGTCCAGAAGTTGAATTCGATAAAGCTGTCATAATTGTTGGGTATGAGAACAAACAGGAAAGGAAGCTTTCGTTTGATGATAGATCAATAGTGATGACATCATCGAGGAATCTCAAGCGAAGATTGCGCAAGTGGAGTAGAAAGTACAAACGATATTTGGCAAGGAAAAGCCAAAAAGCAAGGAAGCAAAAAACTTCATAGTTTATTCTCAATTTCATAAAAAGCTTCAACCGTATTTGTGTTTGAATATTTAGAATTAGAGTTGATTTGGGCCTTTGCAAAGGAAAGGGTGCGGAGCACGAAAATTTGCCAAAGTCTACCTAAGAACGTTCACTTTGAATTTACCTACCAATTTTCGTAGTCTCACTTCCCCCGAAGGAAGACTATTGGCAAGCTCTTTTGTAATACCTATTTCATGCCTGGACTTTCCCAAAATATTACCAATGAATCTTTCTCAGAACATTTCCAGTATATTTCTGTTACTTGGTACATTTGCACCCTTTGCTACGCCTTTGAAAGCGCAAATGAAGGCCTTGATGTAGTTGAGAGCATAATTTTTCCAATGTATTTAGGTCTTATAGATCTCTATTTTCTTACATCACTAATTTGACTTCTTCTGTGATTTTTGTGACTCATTATTTTTCCAATCTTACTCAAATTGAACGCGTCAAATAATCTTTGATTTGAACTGAATGTGTGAGTGCATTGTGGTTGCATCTATTGATAAACTAATAGAAAGCTTACAATAATTGTGATACAGCTAATGAAGAAATATACGACGTGAACGGTGTTTCATAAGCTACGGAGATAGAACTATTGCTTTCGCGTCCGATAAAGACGCGGATGCGGTGGGCACCGTCCGCAGGCAACTTTAAGTCTTGCGGGCAGCTCACGCCAGCCATGACAGTTTTTCAAGTTTCGTTTCACTTTAATTTCTTTAATAGTTATCCACTAGTTTCTACCTGCATGCACGAACGAATATTAAAATAAATAACTATGTTAAAATATAACTTGAATAAAGGTGATTGGCTAGTTTATCTGTGCAGGCAGGTGCAGGGGGAAAAAATTTTGTCGGATATTGATTATTATATACTTTCCTGATCACCCGCTTTTATATTTTCTTCATTATCAGCATGTCCTTCAGGAGAGATGTGCCTAGGAACTGTCCGTTAAGGGGTGTTTTGACCATGCCACTGAAAGAAAAGTTACTATTTTCATTCATTTTATTATAATTTTATAATTTCAAAGTGCAAGAAGTTATAACAACAATAAAGTATTAAACACTAAAGTTATCAAAACAGGATGCTAAATCTGCTGCAGCATGACCGACTTTTAACCAACTTCAATACAATCTTGCATTGGATTGGCTTTTCAGAGTTTATTGGCCTTGCTTCCAAAGTACTATGATCAATTGTGCACTGCTATATGGCGACTGAGGCATTTCTTATTGTTGACTATACTATATCAGTATTAAAATAAATTATCATGTTTCCATCTTTGAAAACATGGGCGTGGTTGTAGCTGGGCCACACCCAAACTATGAGCGTGGTTGTGCCTAGAGCCCCCCTTGTTAAAATTTTTAGAAATCACCACTGGCGGCCTGACGCCATACCCCCAATATAACACACTGACCTTCAACTTGGTTATCTTGCTTCTTACTAGTGACTCTATAGGAACTTAGGCCAGGCGGTGAAGCTTCTCGACTGCAAGGGTATGAGTGAAGTTCATATCACTAGTATATTTAACATTGTGGAAAATAAGGCAGACATGCAGCTGCAATGACTGTCGTGGTTTAGAGATGAAGGAAGTCAATGCATTCTGATCCACAGGAAGTCAACGTCAATATACCTACAGAAGGGCGGAAGAACAGAGTACGCGAATGAGAATGTCATATCTTAGAAAAACACACACCAAAGCCCAGTTTGAATGTTTGTCCTTCTCAAGCAAAGTCTGTACCATTTTAAAGCTCAAGAAATGCAGATTTTTTATGAATCAAATAATTCTGTGACAAAGGCAGACAGCTGCTTCGAGACACGGCCTACGTAGTCTATTCTGTGAACTAAGTCTTTATGTGATCAGTGAAGCTTTTCAGTTAAAAAAGCCCACTATCTATTCACCCAGAAAGTAACTTTTCTAGTAAAAGATCAAGTGCATAACGGTTGAAGTACTCCTGGAGATGTAGCACGCCCTTCTGAAATCATTTTGAAAATTGAACGAAAACTTATTACATTGTTTTTCCATTGCGGATGCTAACCATAATAAAAACAGTATGCTATTGTAGTATAGCTTTTGTTTGCTGTCAGTTCCATACTCTTTTTAAATGATACTAATTCTGGGTATGGTCTGGTATTGTCCTCTTGGCTCAAAATGAATAAACAGGGGATTGCAATGGGGATAATTTTTTAAACCTCTGTATGAAAATTTTAAACACGCTAATGTAAACCTCTCAATGACTTGCCTGGAAAACATAAGCGTGCATATAGAAATATACTTAAAAATCTATTTTCAAAGTCAACATTCCTGGATCCAATCAGTCTTATTTCTACAACAGAATATGTAACACGTCGATCACATTGTAGTATCTGTTTGCTTTCGTTGTATCTGAGTTTTCTATTTTTTAGACTTTGTATAGTACTGTAAACAGTTAGACTTAGTTTCATTACAAACTATGTACAAACCAACTTTAAAGAATTATATAATTTTTTTAAAACTTCATTCATGTATATATTGCTAATTCTACAAATACGAATCTCACTACAAGTTAATTTGTATTCGGCTGGCTTACAAATAAAAAAAATAAAGAATACAGTCAATATAAAATCGATATTAATAGCTTAGGAGTTCTGGGTTAGACCATGGCTTATTCCTCATACAAAATATATAGTATGTATAGCTTAGGAGTTCTGGGTTAGACCATGGCTTATTCCTCATACAAAATATATAGTATGTTGAGCGGATGATTATGTAGATATCTTAGAAATAATGAAGTTTAGATTACCGTTGTTAATACCTCTTTCCATGCAAAGTTTCAGAAATGAGTCAGAGGAATTTCCAAATATGCTAAGACAGCTAATGGAGAGATTTATAAATTTTACCTGTTTATAGTCATTGGGAAGATCAGTACGAAGGGACGATATTTTAGTTCTTTACGACGAGAATTATTGTTTAAAATTGTTACAAAGCCCATAGTTAATTCTATAATATACAGGGCATTGTCTGCTGTAGAAAGAACAATGTCAGGACGAAGACTGTCACCAGTAACGGTACAAGGAGAGAGATAGCCAGGAAAATCTGCATATAGTTTAGCAGACTTTATGGATTGTAATGTTTGAGCAATGAAATAATAATAATGAAAATTATAATATCTCCTTTTACGAAATTCCTTTAATTTTTGTCATTATGAAATCAATGATCAGGTGTACAAATAATCATATTATTTACAGAAGGTAGGAGGATGTCCTTGCCTGCATTTTTTGCAGAATAATCTGTGGAAGGGAGGGACGTCTAATCTGGACAGGAAAGTATAACACAACCTCCCTGACATTGGGACGTCGAATCTAAAATTTGGCGGGAAAATGAACACTCGATTCCAACTGGCGCGCCAACGAAAACCTCAGTATCAAAGCGAGGGTAATAATGTCCGAAGTCAACTGTATTTGCTGTAAACTCTGAACTCTTGCAGAACAATTACTTCAACAAATTATTGTCATAACTACAAAGTACCAGGAGATTTTAGCACGCTAGCATCATCATGATGACCAGTTGATATCATGTTGCAAATATAATTCAAATTTGAGCATTAGCAAAAAGACTTTGGGGATGAGCTTTACGGTTTAGGTCATTAGGTTGGATGGTTGGCCTAGGCAATTAGTGGAGTACTGATTTGGATGCACAAGTTGCTACCTGTCCCGTATATCGTCAATCATGCGTTTATTTTTTAAACATCCTTTGTGCAGTATCACGACAAATTACGTTCTACATCGTGCTAGCCACGCTCTGCGAAATCAGTTATTACAGCGCCCTTTTGGTCATATTGTCCGTCATAAGTTAAAGTTACGTCAAGCTAAAGATAAATTGGCATTGTGAGTACCTTTTTCTAAAAGTAAATATACCATTATTAAGGTATTATTTTTAGGGAAATGTGAAGGTTAATTAGAAATAGTTGCCAACTCAGAGAGGTAACCTCAAGGCTGCAGTCTTGCGTTACGTCATTCTTACGTATTTGAGTGTTTCTGCGGACATAAATCACCCAAGACAGGCTCCCACTAGTATATACTATTTGTTGTTCTCAGATGTTTATTTTTTATGTATGCAGTTATCGAGTTTCCAAGTTTGATAGCCTTGTATTTCTTTTCCACTAATAGTGGCTTCTTTAGCCTCATGGCTAGAATGAGAATTAAGGATTGCTGAAAAAGTAAAGATCAATGCTATTAAGTAGTGAGACTGGTTTTTCATGATTCACAGACACCAGACAGCTTGATATAGTTGTCTCTAAATTTCTTATATTCATAATGCTATTAGCTTTCTTAGTCATTGACATTGGGGTTGTCCAATGCTTGGCCAACCTGCTCTGCTATCCCACATGGTCTGCTTAAGGTCAAGGTTCATTGAGAACTGTATTGATCTTTTTGTATGTAGAAGATGGCTGTCTAATTATAACCTAGGTCTGAACATGACAAGCTCTGAAAAAAGATTGGACAATGCTGTTGTAAATAATTTAACGATCTTTTAGAGTGTCTCCAAATGGAATCAAGCTGGGATGGTTAAAAGATTGGTTTGTACTCAATGTTAGGAGAAATGGAAAGTTTTTGTCATATAGCTGTAGTGCAGCTTTGGTTGCTGGAGGAGTTTATTCATATCAAAATTTTGCACATTGTGAGGGACTAAAGTTGAGTCACAAAAGCCGCATTCCTAACATTAAAAGTGGCCATGATTCTTCCCATGAAGAAGCATCAGATGCAGCCTTTGATTGGAGTTTATTTTTGAAGCTTCTGTTACCTGATATTTGGTTGCTAACATTTGCAACTTTCACTGCCTTTGTTGTTGCGGTAGTTAACATAAGACTACCTCATCTAATTGGTGAACTTGTAAATGCTATAACATCTCTCACTCATGGAAATAGTGACAATGAAACTAACTCGCTCGATGTCTTATTCAATCCATCAGTAAAACTGATTGTTAACTACAGTATGCAGGCTGGATTGACATTCCTTTATATCACATTGCTTTCATCATTTGGAGAAAGGCTGGCAGCCAGAATGAGGACAGCTCTGTTTCATTCCTTGATAAGTCAAGATATTGCCTTCTTTGACTCTCATAAAACTGGTGAAATGGTGAACCGGTAAGCCCAGTACTGTTTGCACACTTGTACTTGCTGCTTACTTCTGATTACTAACTACTTTCTTGCTAGGAGGTCATATTCCCTTGTGCACAAATTTTGTAAACCCTATTAGTAATTGATTTAGACTTTGTTATATTAGTTGAGAATGGTTTTGAGCAAATTGATGCTAGCTACCTTTTAATATTGAAGAGCCCCTAATGATTATAGTCATTACCAACCATAGGACATCAGAGGTGAAGCTAAAGAAAATTGTTGGTGGGGTGCACAACCTCAATTTCCCAATAAACAGACACTGTATTGCTGATAAAACTCAAGAAAAGTCCTCTTTGTTAGCAAAGTTGCCTTGAAAAAATGCTGCAATGTGCCAACAAGTGGAGTATTGGAAAGATGCAGCACCTAACACCCTCTGTAGCTACACCCTTGTAGGATGTATAGTTCTTTCAAGCCATGGTATATTTAGGAATACCCCTTGATAGTTTTTGGATTATTATGTCCTTCAGCTGATTAATCTCTTGCACAAACTTTTATTCCAGATTTTATAGCAATGTTTGATTTTGCCTTTTCTCTTCTAGGCTAACTGCAGATATCCAAGACTTTAAAAGTTCATTTAAGCAATGTATCTCTCAAGGCGTGAAAAGCATGACACAAACAGTTGGTTGCATATTCATGTTGTATCTAGTATCACCAAAACTTACATCAGTAATGCTTGTACTTGTACCAGGTGTTGTCCTTGTTGGTTCATTTCTTGGCTCACTATTGAGAAAGCTATCCAGAAGGGCACAGGAGCAGGTTTCCAAAGCAACAACTGTAGCAGAAGAGACATTGAGTAATATGAGGACTGTAAGAGCATTTGCAATGGAGGAAAAGGAGGCAAGGTAAATTGAAAAATTATATTTTTGGTTGAAATGACTAATGATAATAGTTTATTATCCTAGGTTGATGGGTTGTTAGGATCTCAATATTTTATCTCACTTTTTGCATTGTATGAGCATACATTTATAAGAATAGAATGTTTTACTCAGCATTGATCCCAAATGTGCCTTGATGCTGTAACTTTTTGACATGGCAAGACTTTTTTGTGATTTTGTGTTTTATTTGATCACAAAGAGCATTATAAAGATGCATAGTTATATTTTCTTGCATAAGTTAGTTTAATTTTCTTGCATAATTTGATCAATTTTTCTACCATACATTATTTTTTTTGCATAATTTAGTTTGTTTCAAGTTGAATTTTTTCTTTTGATATCAAAATTTTGTGAGCTATTTCATTTGATAGCATTGACTGGGGACTTATGAAATAATTCATAAATGCCAAATCAATGCTATCAAATAAAATAATCAGTATTTACTGATTTTTTCAAGAAGCATCTACACAACAATTAATTGGTGACAGTATATAACAGATACCATCTATCCCTGGGCCTTCTTATTACATTTAAGTGAGAAGAATTTCATGTGATTTTGACTCACACATAAAATTTAATTTTGATTGCAGTTGGTACAATGATGAAGTGCAATATTCCAAGATTCTAAATGAGTACTTAGGTGCAGGTATTGGAATTTTTCAAGGCTTGTCAAACTTTGCAATAAATGGAATGACTTTAATTGTTTTGTATTGTGGTGGTGTTCTGTTGGATTCAGGGCAAATCACACCTGGTGACTTGATGAGTTTTCTGATGGCTACACAAACAATTCAAAGGTATTATAGTTATATTTTTTTATGTATTTTTATAAAATTTGAATTTTTTAAAGTGATATTGCCATTCAGGTTTACCTGTTTTTCCAGAGGCCCTCCACTAAAGACTTATAAATGATGCACTTTTCTTGAATATCAATATTTATCACTCTCGCTTGTATAAAATGCTGCTAAGCTTTTCCTGTGTTTTTGGCATAAGCATAGGAGAGGGGATATCAGAGGGGTTGCAGCCCCCTTCAGTTAGGCAGGAATCTATTTCATTCAGGCAACTTTTCTGAAAGAACGATAGGAAGTTTGGATAACTATTCTGACTGCTCTCCAGGTTTCCTTGATCCTTCTTACATCTCACCTAAATTTGAATTCCTATGCCCATACATTTTAGCAATAATAACATTATTCAATTCAAGCTGTTATTAGACAGCTTAAGTTTGTTAAAGCATCTGATTTCCTCTTCATTATTAGGTGATGCTTTTTTATAATCTTTATCTACTATGTCCTAGATCTCTTGGAACTCTTTCAGTTCTTTTTGGACAGATTGTAAGGGGTCTGAGTTCTGGTGCACGGATATTTGAATACATGAAGGTTATCCCACTTGTTGAAGTAAAGCACAATAAAGTCATTCCCACAGGAAATATTAGAGGTCATGTTACTTTTGACTCAGTCTCATTTACTTATCCTACAAGACCAAATCAACAGGTTTTAAATGATATGTCATTGGAGATTGGTGGTGGAAAAGTGGTTGCACTTTGTGGACCAAGTGGTTCAGGTATCCCTTACTTTTAATGACTCCCTCATGTCACTGATTGTATTACCTATTTAAGTGACATGAGAAGTACTGCAGCATTTCACATTATGGATAGGTTCAGCTGCTCACTTGTATATGATCAGCATAAATGATGCCTTGCATATAATTGAACTTGTATTTGTAGTTTTATAAACAATAATTCACTACTTGTATAGCTTCATTGGATGTATTTAAATTGCAAAATTCATTGTGAACTATTAGGGGTTTTTCTATGATGCAAAAAATCTTTTTCTTAGTTTTCTTAAGTTAGACATAAACCATAAAAGATATTATTTTGTAAGATTTTTGTAGACTCTACCAAATTTATTTTTTGACAACCTTTAGACCAAAGGAATCCTCTATTTCACTTCCTTGTAAGACATGGTTGCTATGAACCTACTGTAAAGCTTTTTCTAGACTGCAAAATCTTGTCTAGAACTGCTTTCATTGTCTCCCAATTTTGTCTTTGCTAACAGGCTTGGGCCATACTATGATTTCTGTTAGAATTGCTATATTCATGGTATTCTGTACCATCAACTCTTAGTGCTAGCAAATGCTGAAAGTTACCAAGGATTTTTATTTTATGGTATCTTCTTTGTATTTGCCCCCATGAGGTTCTCCTATGATTGCCCCACAATTTGTCAGAGTCTCTGCTTCAACTGGTCAATTTTCATACAGCTATATCAACCAAGTTCCATTTTTTCAAAGGGAAATCTACCATAGCACTGCTTCTGGAGAACTTTTATAATCTTGACTCAGGAAAGATCACAATTGATGGACATGATATTAAAGATCTAGACCTTAACTGGCTTAGAGGAAGCCTTATTGGATTCATTAACCAGGTGAATCTAATTTTCAATTCATTCCTGCCTCTGTCAGCATTGCTTCAAGATAGCTGATTTTTTCATAAATTCATCAAGAATTACATGCAAATAGAATTTCTAGTGTGTTATAGCTGATTGCTTGAAAAAAGCATAGTACTTTCTGTGCTGAAAGCATCATAGCAACAAAGTTTGAGTATATTCTAAGAATAGTAGGCTAGAGGGACAAATAGAGAATTCTAATAACCCAGTTGTTATTTAGAATCATGTCTTAGTTCGTGGAGTATAATGAATGGTTATGATTGTCTTAGTCGTGATTTTTTTGTTGACTTTTTCAACAATCTTGACATTTATCGTTTACAGGAACCCGTTTTGTTTACTGGGACTGTAAAGGATAACATTAGGTATGGAAAGCCTGATGCAACAGATGAAGAGGTTTCCTCCTCCTTTGACCTAATTTACTTGCATTCAAATTGTACTTATTTTCCAACAATTTAATTAATGAGTTTTAGTAAGTTTGCAGATAATTTTTGTTGCCATATTTGAAGGTATTGCTTCATTTCACTGCTGTGAAATATTAATAATCAGAGTATGCTAAAGTTTAGGCATTTTGTTAGAGACATTTTCTAAATGAGATAGTTTTGAAAAGTTTTAGATCTTGGTATCTAATAAGTAATGGAAACGAAGATAATTTTTTCAATGAGGTTTAAGTGCTGGGTCTTGTTGTAGAGATCCCTATTTTATTTTAATAAGACCTTCTATCATCACCGATAAGTCTGCTGAGCAGGATTTTGCTGAACAAAGCAAATTTCTTATATTTGTTGTTGTTGTTGTCTACTTTATTTTGAGTAGGCTGTTATGCTTAGCATATTCATCTAATCTAGGCCTATTATGCATGCCGCATCCAGGTATGGGACCCCTAGTTTGACGTCTCTTCCAAAGGACGGTGGAGTGAGCTGTTTTGGTCGTTCATCTGGAGGTCGTCCATCCAGTTTCTGAGCGTACACAGCCATGCTTAACTTCAGTTAAGCTAATGGAACTGGCGAGGCTGCTTGGCCACTCACCCCGGATATATTTATTTTATGTTAAATTATTGCATTCCTAGGATTCACTTGAGATATCTTTGCATTGATGCCAAATGTTATGTTTTTCTTATCATTTGTTTCAGATTTATGAGGCAGCAAAACTAGCCAATGCAGACGATTTTATTAGAAATTTTCCTGGAGTTAGTAACTTTATATCATATTTTAGCAAAAGTGTTGAAAGGGGTTTAATACGGATCAAGTAATACACACCTATCAGATTTTGTTCCAAGCACGTATGGTTTGTCATGTCTAAAACATCTTTCAAATAGGAATATGCTTATCTGCTGACCTAAGCTTTATTTATCACGCTAAAGGCAGATATCACAGAGAAAGATGCTATTTTTGAAATTACGAAAGAATTTTTAAGAATTTTAGTTCTTGAGTATGATAGGATGGATGAGAATCATTGCAGAATAAATCAGAAAAGAATAGCCAAGATCATATGTTATAAATTGTCATCGACACATCAATTTATTATGGACGACCCCGCTGTTCTATTACATTATTTACTAAGCCGTTACGACATAACCCAGAGTGGGAAGATATTGGGACTTTTATAGTTATGCGTAAAAACAAGGTAGATGTTGAATTGAAATGAAAGGCACAAAAAACAAAGGGCAGTAACTGGAGAGAAATTTTGATTCCTAGACTCGGAACCCATGAGGGTGAATTGCCTTAAAGTTTGTTTTAGATTACGTGATTCAGTACATTCTATTCTTCAAAATGAGAAAGTGCGTGTGCATGAAGAGAGAGGGAGGGAGATTAATTGATAGGTGGATGGATGGGTGGATGGGTGGGTGAATGGGCGGATGGATGGGTGCAAAGATAGTAGTGTCAATCTGGTGCTGTAAGCTATCCTTTGTTTAGGACTCTCCATTGATCCTGTTTGTATGTTAATTTTCTCAAAAGATATTACCATTTGGTATCTAGACACACTAAGTGTTGGAAACTCTCGAACTTCCTGGGCTGAAGTAGCCTCTTATACTGCAGGGTTATGACACAGTTGTTGGTGAAAGAGGAGTGACTGTATCTGGTGGTCAGAAGCAAAGGTTGGTCCACTTATTTGATAGTAATGACATTTATGAGATTTTTTCCCTTTTGTACATAAGACAACACATTGAATTACCCCTAAGCAATGTGGTTGGATGTTTGTTCCATTAAGGAGTGGTAGGCTGTTGAAGAAATTTCAGCATTATTTATGAAGACTTCCAGCCAGTGTTTGGTTTGTAGCCCTTTGGAATATTTGCCCGAGGTATTCTTATAGTACTTTAGTTTTCTCTTATTAAACTTTTTCACATCAAGTAAGACAAAAAATTGTTTGCCTAAGCATCTAAAGGGTCGTTGCGGGGCTTCTAAAGCTTGGGTGTATTTGGAAAGTGTGATAGCCCCAGCCCACATCGATAACACTCGTCAATCATCTTCTTCCAGGCCATGGGATCTGTTTGAACTGGGCCGAGTATAGTTGAGCAAGATTTTGAGTGAGCTTTCTTCATGTTTCCAGAAATGAGAATTTAGGGGAACAGCCAAAAATTTTTGCTTTTTGATAACATGTTTTGGATGTCTTTTGCATTGTTTTTGAGCTTGATGGCATAATCAAGTCTTATTTTGCAGGATAGCCATCGCAAGAGCACTCATAAAGAATCCAAAAATTCTTATCCTTGACGAAGCCACCAGGTTTGCAACGAATAGATGTTCTTTGTTATCATGGCGTTATTTATTTCAGATATGCATTACTAGCTAAACTGATAGTTGATAGTGGCCATATAAGGTAGGGGAGGTGTGTGCTAAGGGAAACTGCAGCTGGAATTTATTATTTGATATGTAAGTAGTCTGTTGGTACTACAATACTTTACCATAGCACGAAAAGCGGTAACATTCTTTTGACATACTTAAAAGCTTTTTTCGTCCGACACTCATCAGAGTATGAAAACGTCGGATAGTGACCTAAAGGTTAACCGAAATATGTATCCAGATGCGGTTAATGTGATAGGATGCGTCTAATTGGCCCCAAGTGTGACTAATTAGGACCTATTACCATTGTTAACTTGAAGAGTCCCAATGAGAAAACAAACTCTTTTTGTCTACACAAGACTGGGTCTTCAGTCTTGATGTAAACAGATTCCAAAACGCTTAAATGAAAAGACTATCTTTTACCTTATTTTATCACATTAACCGCATCTGGATATATATTTCGGTTAACCTTTAGGTCGCTATCTGACGTTTTCATACTCTGATGAGTGTCGGACGAAAAAAGCTTTGAAGTATGTCAAAAGAATGTTGCCGCTTTTTCGTATTTGATATGTGTTATTCTATATTCTTGAAGAGTTTTTCCACTGCTTTCTTTGCTTACTGCACTATCAGCAACTATTTCTTAATAAAAACCTATTCTAGTAACTCGCCTTGTGAACTACGAATTCCGCAAGCCTTCGATTTGGCCCCTCGAGAAAGCTCTCCCCCACCGAGCAAGCCCTGACCTGGAGCTAAAATTTGTATTAAATCTCCCTCTAATAATCCCCCACCCATACATGTGACTTTAGCTATGTGATGCTCTATTGGTGCCTTTTGAAATTACAAAAGAAAAAGCCTTGTAGTAGGTCATATTTAGTTGACTTTTTTTACCAAAGGACGATCTCTTTGATGTCATGAACACAAGCAATAAAATGTTTTTAAAGGACATGTAATTTTTCGTTAATTCATGAACATTGGGAATTTCTGCGTCTCAGTTGAATGCTCCATTGATATCTGCTTTGTATGTTGTTTCATAAAAGAAAATACTATCCTGCTGTTCTAGTGCTCTCGACGCTGAGTCTGAGAAAATTGTTCAAGATGCTTTAGAGAAAGTTTCAGAAGGTATCTTTGCAAATATCCTATTTACAATTCTGAAAACCCTGCTAATGCTTCATAAAGAATTCAACATAGCATTCTTAGTATTTAGCATTTTAAGCTATTCATTAGAAACTGTCAAAAATATACTTGATATAATCAATAAGCTGTATTGCGGCCGACTCCTGACCTGTTTCATCAAATAAAGATGCATGCTTGTATGATCAATCCTTACCTTCCTTATGTAGTTTCGTTCTTTAGAGCATGCAGAACCACATATCAGTTTTCTGCTTTATATTTCTTTAGGAAGGACTGTCCTTGTCATTGCTCACAGATTGAGTACAATTATAAATGCAGGTACGTTTCAGTGAATCATCAAAAGTCGACAGCGACTTGATGGTACCTAACAACAACAAACATTTCTGATTTACTTGAGGGTGTGGTATGTTTGTGTTGTTTATATGTTTCATATTGTGTTTTTAGTTTCAAAGGTTGTTATATTGCTTGCTCTCCTGAAGTAAAATTTACTTATCAGGTAGCTTTTTTATTGAAGCTTCAACGAAAGCTTTCTATTTGTCATTCAAATTAAATTGTACCAGTTAATAGTTTCTGTTTCCTCGATCCCATTAGAATGACTTTGTGCTTCATTTATGAACCCACTGTGTATCGACCAATTTTTTAGAGTGCTAGATTACAATTATTTTCACTGATACACGTTGGAGTCATCATGCTACGGCAGGGGTGTGCAAAGTTTTTGTAGTAAGGGCCAAATACAGAGCAATAATCAAGGCACCGGGCCACATAATACAAGTATGATACAAGTGCACTGTTACACGTTAATACTGTGTGGATGTCTAGCTCGCCTACGTATGTGATGTCAACAACATTGCCCTCAATGGTAGCAATGATGTTGTGCTTTGGACTTATACTTATCAGGGCCGTAGCCATGGGGTAGCATGGGGTGACAAATGCCACACCTAGATAGCAGGGTGCCAGCTTTTTGCCACCCCTAGGAAATGTTTTTGCAATCTATATTGCTGCTTTTTATTTGTAGCTACGGAAGAGAGATCTCTTGAAATTTTGATTGAGCTCTACCTTGATCTTTGTGACAGACTAGAAAGTTTCGTTTTCTCTAGGCACAGTTATCCATTTGAGTTTGATTAAATAAAAAATGAAATAGGCTCTCAGATTTCGTACCACGTGACTCCTCCAAAACAATTTTGCCACCTCTGAAACACAGGCCTGGCTACGGGCTTGATAATTATCAGACATTTCTTCAACCTTTGCAAAAAGTTGACAATATATACAGACACATATGATATACAACTACATATTCAGACTTTTATGCGGGCCAATAGTAACCGAATGGCGGGCTGCATTTGGCCTGCGGGCCGTAGTTTGGACACCCTTGTGCTACAGTAAGCATGTATTGCACTGGAATATCTAAATATCTTGTTTTTCGTGATTTTATTTTTTCAACCTTAAAGTAGTGTGTTGGTGGATTGCAGGTAGATTGGTTTTTGTGGAAGTTCTTGGTCAGGTTCAGTGTCCTGGTCTTTATAGCCATCTGTATTCCTTGTTCTCGGCTTTCTGTTTCAATTAAGACTTGATCCTAACGAAGTATTGTTTGCGATGTAGTGAAACTCTTCTTACTTTCGTTTCGTTTTTATTGTTTCAATTACTGTGTTTTTGATTATCTATTAAAGTCCCTAATTTTTCACATTACTAGCTGAGGTTTGGATATGCTAATCCCGAAACGTTCTTGATAGGTCTAAGGCTGCGTCTACACTTGTACCGGACCAAAACTTGTCCGCTACAGAAGTGTAGTGGATCAGCTTTACGTTCACAATAGCATAAGTGATCCGATACACTTTGTACCTGCAATCCGAACTAATTCTATACCTGCTAGGAAAGAGGTACACTTCTAGACCTGTATAGTATGAACGTAGCCTAAAATAGATTTGTCGATGCGTATGTCACTGGTATGTCTATGTAACTGATTTTTTCCATATTAGTGGGTGTGTCGATGGCAATCTACGAATGAAACTGGCTTTTCTTGCTAATTTATCTGCAATGTTGCTTGTCGTGGTTATTATCCTCAAATTTATATAAAGCTGCACTTTCCAACTGATGCCTCAAGTTTTATTGTTTGTTTTCAGACAAAATTGCTGTTATTTCAAACGGAAAGGTGGCCGAAGTAAGAATCTACTAGCCAAATGTGGCATTTGAAGTTTGCACATGTTTAAAAGAAAAGCCATACTTTCGCCATGATCTTCAATTCACAACATACTCTATTATTTGCAAAGATATCACTCGCGTTTTGTTGTTGTTTCCAAGCTTTCCGTTGCACTACAGCACCAAAGTACACGTTTTTTTGTAAGAAAAAGTTTGTAAGAAAATGAGGCTCACATGGTCAAAATCTTAAGAAAATCTTTAGAAAATCACGAGGCACAATTTCCAAAATTTAGTGTCTTTATTGTCCAAAAATCGATATTTCGTCGTTATTTCATTGAAAATGTTAAATGATGAAATTCAAATTCAAGTATACAATATTAATAGCGAAAGTGTAAACTATTTTAGCCAGTTTATTTCAGTAGAAGTTAAGAAAAATTAAAGAAAATCTCAGGCTCAATTTCGGGAAAGGTTAAGAAAATTGAGACTCAGGCAAAATGATTGTTTTCTCATTAAAAAAACGTGTTATCTCTTTGGATTTCTAGAATGCAAAAATTGTAAGTATTTTGCCAACAGGGGTGGTGAACTAGATGACCTGCCCCCTTTACCCCTTTATAGGAAATGGCCTGCGATTTTAGGACTACTGTGGAAGCATCCTTTCTCGAAAAGTTTGTTTTTTCAAGGTATTCCGTTTCCATTGGTCAGTTTCTGCAATTTGGATTGAGTTGTTTTTAGTAGTTAGCTGTTGAATTTTACATTTTGCTAACGCTTTCTTTGTGATAATTATGCAGGTAGGCACACACACTCAGCTTTTGGCTAAAAATGGTTTATATGCAGAACTTGTGCGCAGACAAACAACTGCGAAGAACAAAGCGTAGAAAGAGCACTGAGAGTTGGAGAAAAGCATGCCGGGATACACCTGGAATTGGATGATTTTCGTTATATAATTATTATTCCCTGTGTTTGAAATCACGTAGAGTTTGAATATGCGAATTTATAGAGTGAATTTACATCTTAGGAAAATTACGTATATAACTATATATGGCTACTGTAAGAGACAATTTTTAATTTTTCTTGGAATTTAAGCATCGTTATTTTTTAAATAGTTAGAATTATGTTCATGGCTTTTTTACCCAATGCAAGCCCACTTCATGTGTGTAAGTGAGATATTCTTACTTCGATATGCCAAACCTGATTCTCCTCCTTTTGTTGATGGTTTTAAAATGTCATTCTGTTCCACACCACTCATTTGTGACTGCTCCAAGTTTGTCTCTGCCACCCATTTTAGCCACCCAATGACTTTGCGTTAGAGATAATTCCTTTGCTGTTCCAAAGTCAAGTACTCTTGAATTTACCCCCTGGGGGCTAATTTGCTTTTTGAATTTTTCAATGGTAGCTTATTCGATGGGAGGGGTTATTCGAGGGGGGAGCTTAAATAATTTCCCCTGTAAATAGTCTGTTGGTACTACAGAACTTCACCAGAGCTTTTTCGTGCTCTAATTTTCCCTGTAGTCAACTACTTCTTTGACGCTACAAGCACACGCAATAGGATGCTTTTGAAGGACATACGACTTTTCATTGGTTAGTAGTCATTAATAAACGAAAAATAGCATATCCTTTAAAAATATCCTACTTTTTGCGCTTGCAGCATCAAAGAAATGAATTATTGTTAGAAAAAGTTAAGCTGGAATATTACAAACTACGAGGCTTTTTCTTTCGTAACTCTTAAGAGTCTCGAATAGCTGAAGTCACGTGTATGGGTGTGGCTTATGCAAGGGAGAGGGCTTATTAAATATTATTAACTCTAGGATGGGGGCTCTTTTCAGGGGCGCCTATTCGAGAATTTACGGTATCCGTTTGAGTTTCAGTATGAAATAATTCCCTTGTGCATAGTAGCGCTGCTACTGATGCAGAGCTGATTGACATCATATAACCAGAAGAAAATCTTAAGAAATTGACGAGGCTCAATTTCCAAAATTAAGGGATTTTATAGGCCAAAAATCGGTATTTCGTCGTTGTTGCATTCAAAATGTTAAAGATGGAATTCAAGTTCAAGTATACAATATTATTATCGAAAGAGTAAACAATTTTATGTTAAGAAAATGGAGGCTCAGGAAAAATAATGATTTTCTTGTAAGAAAACGTGTATGAATCTCGAGGTTAATGATTCTGTAGGAGGGCAAACCAATGCAAAACTTGTCACTTGGGGGGCATTGCTCCTCGTGCCCCCTGCGGGTACGTGCCTGCCAGGCTGAAGCTAGAGGGTTTGTTTCTTATAAAAGAAAAGTTCGATGTCTCGTCACTTTTCGTCATCACATGAAACAGCAACAACAACTTATAGGAAATAGTTGTTTTCAGATTATGAGATTTAACACAGTTGCCATTTTAAAAGTCTATGATTATGGATGTTACGTCGTTTCTAGGAAATGTAGTAGAGGTAGAGTGCGGAGAAAGTGCAATATACATCGGAAAAGTTGATGGTATTGACACAAAGCTGCAACAGATCTCATTAATTGAAAGTAGGCCGTGGTTCTTTGATGCCGTGGATAAAAACTTTTACTTTTGCAAAGCAAAATTTAAAGTAACTTTCTACAACCCAAATACGATAAATATCCATATCAATGAGGAGGGCTACATCTGTGAAAACTTTTAGTTATCTTTCTTTTCTCATTTGCATTACAGCGCCTTTTCATTCGATACACTGTGTTTGTTTTCTAATGAACAGTTTTCTTTTCAGCATCCTTAAATGGCAAAACACTACCTTCTTCAGTCGTAACAATAAAGGCCACGGAAATTCAGAATCTATCTATACTTAGTCAGCCAGTAACCAAGGTAATATTAGGCAGTTTACTGAGTTTTTACATTCAAGAGTCCGACTACAGAGTATGGTACCTGCATTCCCAGGGTAGTTTTTGTCAAACTCATTTATATACCCTTAACATAGGCGTGGTCAAGCTTAGCTTGCAATTAGTGTGGCAGGAGATTCATGTGAGCGAACTGAGTTAGAAAATTCACATATTTTATCAATGAAAAAGAAAAAAATGCAATATGCAAGTGTGAATTTAAACTTCATGCCTAACTTAAAGTTCATTTGGCTTAACAGAAATGTGAATATTGTGTGGGAATATTGTTTCATTTTCAAGGTGTGCACTTGAAGTGCACAGTTTTCAAATGCACACTTGCATACCTTTTATTTTTGTCATGCACACCCTAGAACATGACAAAATTTTTCATACTCTGCAGTCCAGTTCAAGAGACAAGATTTGTCAACTTTCAATTTCAATTTGAATATCTACAATACCATAACTACTGTTTATCAATGTCATTTAGCTTCTTCAAGATGGTGTGATCTTTGTAAATAAACTATTTAAAGTAGTATACAGTAAAACAGCCCAGAAAAGGTTCCACCGCCATTAAATTTATTGTCTAGCTAGTACTTTATATTTTGGGTCCCACTTGCTGACAAACCTTCATCTGATTTCAATGTCTCAAAAGTTGAAATTTGAGTGAAAAGATAATTTAAACTTACAATATTAGCTTACAATGCATCCTGACATGCTCATGTCAACCTCCAATACTCTTTGTGTTGTAGAACTGAGTGTGGGCTTTGAAACAAATCTTATTAACAACGCTAATAGAAAGTTTGAAAAATATTGCTACCTTCTGCAAGATTTAGAATCAAAGCACCATCACATCAACTTTGTTAGCTTGTCTATAAGTTCTCTTGGTATCTCTGGACAGTCCTGCTATTCTTTCATTCAGATATGCACTGATCTATCTATTACCACAGGCCATACAAACTATATAGTCACTAAAGTAGCGTAATAATTCACACAACTGATTACATTTTCTGCATGTGCAACAAACTTTGTACAACCTGGACCTTCTATCGTACTAACAGTTTCTCTTTTAATTTTTAGCTCTTCATGTTACAATTATGTATTTTTCTTATTTAATAGAAATACCTGTACTTAATCCAGCTGAATGCAAATTACCTAGCATTAGAGAGATTTATATTTGTATGTTAGTTTGTGTATATGAAAATGAAGTTTTAAAAAAATACTTTTCTGTTTCAGAAGAAGGAAAGTGTAGAAAAAGTGGTAAAAAGTGAGAAATCAAAAATGAAGGAGAGAAAAGATATCAGTAAGTTTGATAGCAATTATAGGTTATGTTGCTATTCAATTCAGCAATTGCCAGTTTAAAGCTCAGTATTTGTGAGACTGTCCATACATTTAATGTTTAAAATTTATGCTATACTATACAATTTATTGCTGGGGTGATAACATTTGTAGCACCATGTTTTGAACAAGTTGTTGCATTTACCTCAAATAGACCCAATGGATCCCCACTTGTACTTTTTGGGGGTAAGTGAAATTTTATCATGGGTAAAAGAAATCAATTATCTATTTCAATTGAGTGCCTAGGCCTTTAATGTTATCAAAAACCAATGTAGATGCTTTGCTTCACAGCTTCTCATAAGATTATTAAGGTTTGTTCTGAAATGAACATTTGATTAGATCCATTTTGTAGAATGTAGTATTTTAGATAGAACATCTTCATTATTTTGTCTGTTAGAAGATACAACTTACAAGGGGAGTCCTGAAGTGCAAGCCAAAAAAAATATTAAACAAATTGAAAGACAAAGCAAAAAGCAGAAAGGGAACAAAGCATCATCAATTGCATTTGAATCGGAAGAGCTGGATGCAGACTTTGATTTTGAAGTAGGTATCTTATGCAATTAGAGAATTATATGTTCTGATGTTTCATACTAGTTTTCTATTGAACTAATGTAAATAATGAGCTTAGAAATTAATGTAAATATGTAAATAATGAGAGTGAATAGTGAATTTAATTTTCCTATTGCTTATCTTAGTTATGAAATGCTGGAGGTATTTTTGATAAGACATCTTCAAAGTTGAAATGTTGGAACTTTTGTCTCAAAGCTTATTGTTGCAAACTGCAGGATATATTTGATAACTTGTATCTCACAAGAAAGCATAATTGATGGAACTAAATATTAGGTTTGTAGAACTTTTGATTTATCCATTTTCATGGTAAATCTGGAGTTATTCCTATTTCTCAATTGTAATCACTTCCAGGATGCCAGCTTCTCATCTTTTAGATTTCTAAGCAATACAATTCCATCATATTTGTGCTTAAGCTATCAAATTTTTATTTTAGGGCAATCTTGCATTGTTCAACAAAGAAGCTGTTTTCAATGAGATTAAGGTTTGTTGTCTGACTTTTCAATTATTATTTGTTATGCCATTTGGCACATTTAAGTTTTTCAGTTAGAAAATCTTTTAGTTATAGGCTATCAAAAGCAAAGTTGGCACCAGGGAAGAAATTGTTGGGGGTCAAATGTTGCTAGAGTCCCAACAGTGAGCAAAACAAGAAGGTTTTGCCAGATAACACCTTTCAGATTGACTTCAAATATTGAATTGCAGGCTATGAAAGAGCTGGCAATGCATAGAAGTTTTCAAAAATTTAAGTGCCAGTGGGAGTTTGGGGAGCTCCAACCTGCTAAGCACTCTTGGTAGCACTATCCCTGCAGAAGAGGGGTGGAATGTGTTGGTAATTATGTGACCTTGGTTTGAATTTGTGCACAATCATTAGTATCATGTAAAAGTAGTGACTATGACCAGATTGTGCTTCTCAATTAAAGAAAGAAAAAGTATTTTGTGCCCCCAATGTGCTAAAATAATAGTATTATCTGTAAAAATTGCACAAGTATTCCTGCTACCAGGGATCATACATGACCTGTCTGGCATTGCATCTTGCCCCCCTAAGGAGGATGCATTTCACTATTTGAGAAATACTGCTATAGGTGAAGTACCATTAAGTATAACCAGCTGATAAGGGTTTGACCAGAGGTAAATACTGTGGATACTAATAGTGATAGGCATGTGTTTTGATAAATAGCTATGAAAGGGAAAGACAAAAGAAGTATAAAAAGGAGTCCATGAGTAAACTAGCATGAGAATCACTGGCCTAGAAGTTGACTGACAATTTGAAAATGAAAATTTAGGACAATTCACATCATTGCACCTGCTTGGAAAAGAAGCACAAGAATCAAGATGAATGTGACTTGAGCTAGTTGAGGCTAGCAGAGCCATTTCAAGTCTTGGCATATTGCTTAGGGTTGATTAGTTGTGCTTCTCTTCAATTTTCATTTGTAGGTAGTTTATATTCAGCAACAGTTCTTTTTAAAGATTGAGCTTTGGTCTCTTTGTGACATATTGGTTTTTGTTTTTAGGAGAGTATTATCCAGGGCCTGTCAAAATCTGTTGTGAGAAACTTTAAAGGGAATGAGAATGTCCTGGAAAGTGAGCCAGTATCTTTGAGGCAGAGTGAGGAAAATTTCTTGGTTACCATTTTATCCCTTTTATTAAGAAAGCTGTGCTCTACTGTATTGAATTTGTTCACTCTATATTTGTTGTTGATAGTTTTGTTGAGTGAATCTGATATGAAATGTCTCTATTTGCTACTCACTTTTTATAAGTATAAACCTTATAAGAATATTATTACTCAGAATGGTTGAGATTAAAAATAATTTAAGAATAATGCAAGACTCAAGCTGTGTCAAGGCTTAGAATTTTTGTGTAGTTGAGTTATAGCACTGTTTGTAGATCAACTATTTTACTATTGATGTACTATTTGCCATTCTGCTCCACTTTTGCTTTGCTTTATGATGAAGTACTGTTGTGGTGCAACTACCATTAATCAGCTCCAAAAACTTCAAAACGGAATTTCAAGAATTTTGATGGAAGCAGCTTAAATGTCCCTGATGTATTTATTAGCTTTGTTATTTATTATGCTGTAAAGTAAATGGAGAGCCCCTTGAAAACCAGCATTTGCTGAAGGGCTACTCTCCTAAAATTAAATGAAATGAATAAATGAAGTGAAATAGAGTCAGACATCAACAGAGATTTAAGTGTATCCCTTTAGTTTTCAGGCAAAGTTACACCTTTGATGCCTAAGAATAGGTTAAGAACAGTCTTAGGCAAGACCAGAAAAATTTAAGAATATTTTGGCTCAGCAAAAATTTTGGTATTCTTATAAAAAGCATATGTATTTGTCTACAAGTATAATGACATGGCAATTCCTCATTTCCTGTTTTCAGTAAAGGTCCCATTAGAACATGTTGGGAAAGAGTACACAACTGATAGTGGGTTTATAGTTCCTGCAATTTCATCAGAGTTGAGGAAGAAGGTATTTGCTCAGGCAGGTAAGTTGTTATTGTATTTTGATGCAGTGAGGTGCCTTGCTTGTGATGTCAAACCAGTGTGGCATTAAGATAATGCAATTTGCCCATACAGATGGGATTTAGTTGTTAAATACTTGTATGCCAATATGCCTAGCTTGGAGGTCTACAGCTATCCACTATAGTTTTTTAATATGCAGTTTCACACAAAATGTGCAGTTCTAAAAACACTTGTGCAGTTCTAATAAAAAAACTGTGCAATTCAAAAGTTTTTTTATTCAGCGGCCCAAGGATGCGAGAAAGTAAATAGCAATGAAAATGGTAGATATAGCTATGGAACGATAGACGAAACGCAACCAGAATAGGAATTTTTAGAGGTAGTAACGTTTATCTACCCCTTTTTGCTAAAGCAGGGAGTTCAATCTCATTTGCAACCAAAATTTAATTCTGCAACACAGCATCACTGGATGTGCAGTTTTAAATTTTTCTTAAGCTTGGTCTCCATATAATCATCTTTGTCGTAGAGATCGTCTTCGTCGTCTGATCGCAACTTGAGACGATTCAGACGATCCTTGCGATTGTTGGTTTCCATATGATCGTTAATGTCGTGCGTGTGTATAGAAACAATATAAAGCAGAAAGTAAGAAAGAATGGGTAGTCACAGTAACGCAGGTTATTGGGACTCTGGCTTCTACTAGTACCTAGTGACAATGTTACAATAGAAAAGTGTAATAAATGACAACGAAATAAAAAGGAGAAGGTACGAGTCATCAGCTATCAACATGCAATCAGCATTTTATCGGTTTAGTGACAGGCCCCCAGCATCCAAAATAGGGTACTATCGCACCAGAAGAGGGATGTAAGTGATGTAGACAATGTAGTAGCGTGACAGAATAGTAGGTTTAAGGATCGACATAATTCCAAAATTGTACGACTTCGTGACCTGTGAGTAGAGAATAACGAAGACATTCCGTTATTTCAAGTCGTCTCTCTGGGAACATTTCCATGGCGTTTTTGTACAAAAACCGCATAGTGTAAACGGTATAATATTTTTGTATGAATAGCATTGTCATTTGATGCTGGATAGGAAAATTTTTCAGTGCAAACAGTGGTCAAAAACTAAACATTTCCATGGCGTTTTTGTATGAAAACGGCATAGTGTAAACGGTATACTATTTTTGTATGAATATCGTTGTCATTTGATGCTAGATAGGAAAATGTTTCAGTGCAAATGGTGGACAAAAACGAAACATATCCATGGCGTTTTTGTACAAAAGCGGTGTAGTGCCAACGGTATAGTATTTTTGTATGAATATCGTTGTCATTTGATGCTGGATAGGAAAGTGTTTGAGTGCAAACGGTGGACAAGAACGGAACATTTCCATGACGTTTTTATACAAAATCGGCATAGTGTAAACGGTATAGTATTTTCGTATGAAAATCGTTGGCATTTGATGCTGGATAGGAAAGTGTTTGAGTGCAAACGGTGGACAAGAACGGAACATTTCC
>WIPJ01001923.1:395656-407032 GCA_018155075.1 Cassiopea andromeda
ATGGCGTTTTTGTATGATAATGGCATAGTGTAAACGGTATAGTATTTTTGTATGAATATCGTTGTCATTTGATGCTGGATAGGAAAATGTTTGAGTGCAAACGGTGGACAAGAACGGAACATTTCCATGGCGTTTTTGTACAAAAACGGCATGTGTAAACGGTATAGTATTTTCGTATGAAAATCGTTGTCATTTGATGCTGGATAGGAAAGTGTTTGAGTGCAAACGGTGGACAAAAACGGAAAATTTCCATGGCGTTTCTGTATGAAAGTGTAATCGGAACATTAGCGTGGTAGGAGAGTAAAAGATGAAGTTTGACGATAGGCATCGGATGGTGATGGTTTTGAAGTTGTCTTATGAATAAGCCCCTAAGACTCTCGGAAGGAATGGGGAGTACTTTTTAAAGCATTCCTATCTATTTTACCAGTACAATGTTTTTGTAAGTAAGATTTTACGTATCTGAGACCGTTTTTACAAGAGCGATTACAATAACAAAGTAGTGCACGATATGCCCATTTCAGAGAGCGGAGAAGAAGTGATTCGAATTTGAATTATAATGTATTTCTCATAAAATTCATTTGCAGAATTCAGAATGAAGTAGGTTCTCGTGAAAAGTTTACTCTTGGAGTAATGACAAGAATTCCCGACAAGGAAGTGTTACATGTGCTTGAAATCCACGCCCTAAAGTTGTTTGTAAAGTGTTTTAATGCATCAGAGAAAGAACCTCTCAGAAAATTTAGTGGAAAAATTCAGCCCAGCAAACCCGTGAATTTATATACGAATGACCCTATGACCCTATGATCCATGCCTGTTATGTGTCTGCATTGTGTGAGGCCTTCAGTAGGTACATCTATGGGTAAATGAAAGAAAAAAGTTCTTCTTTTCCTTCTAGATAGTTATAAGTATTAGATGTTAGTTCAAGTAGTTCTATGATACTTAATTGCTGCACTCTTTTTTTATAAAAATATTTTGATAAGAACACGAGCCTCAAATTTGATGGAAAATTAAGAACAGATAAAGAGCAAGGCTGAGTCTGAAGTAGTGTCGTAAAATGTATTTTTTGACAACGATACATAAGTTTTCCAGTGACATATGGACACGGAATGTCCTCTCCTCGTTAGCCTGGGAAGAATTGACAGCCTTGTCACTTCTCATCTTTGATTTTCCTGAATTAGTTCCCTTAGGGAAACTAGATAGCTACTATACTAACATTGTCTATTTATCATTGTTTGCAATCTTTTTTCAATAAAAAACATTGATGTACAGGAGATTCCATCTCGGATGTAACATTTAGCTAATCGGCTCTCAATCAATCAAGACACCCAAAGTCGTCTTTTATTTTGCAAAGTTGTTGTTATTGTTGTCTTTCCATTTATTTCTAAATTGCCTACATCCTACAAATTTAAGAACCAAGTTTAGAACAATTCAGCCTCAAAATTGTGGAAAAATTAAAAACAGCCAGCCTGAATCTCAGTTTTACTGGTTCTTATTAAAAAAAGAGATAGTATTTCATTGCAATTATGGTTCGTGTCCGCATTGAATCTGTGCATTCATACTGACTGAATTAGTTGTCTGGCATGGTAAACATATTATTTGCAATGTGATAACTTTTCACTTAACCATCCAATGTACGGTATAGAAGAGATGCGCCTTATCTGAAGATATGTGCGTGGTTGACTAACAGGATTATAGGGAAGACGAAGTCAAGAGCTCCATAATGCAATTACGAGTATATAGCGATCCGGTAATTAGAAATCCTTGGCATATCAAAGAGCCACACAAGACAAACCGATGTAATTTGGGTAAGAGGATTTCCTCAACACACGACACAAAGAATGGCAGGGTGTTGCAGGTCAGAAATGACAGGGCTTGCTTCAATAACAACATGACAGTAAATGCCGTAACAAGACCATTTCTTGATATCAGATCCTCGATTACGAGACTGTGTTTGACCTAAATCGTAATTGGATTGGTTGGTTTATTTTATTCAGCAATCAGTAATAACAGATGACATCGAGGTCAAGGCCGTTCCACTAATTTTTTCCTGGGATATAGGAGCTGGGTTTTGCTAAGTTTTCAAATTTAGCAAAGTACGAGTTGATGATATGCCGACTCGTATGACTTTTTGTTGCTCGTGCATTCTATGGTATAGAGTCATTTTTGGTGTCTTGTCATCGATAAACGTTTAGCTTAAGAAGAAACTCATGGCCTTCTGAAGGGTGTAGTGTCCCTACACTCATTTACTTTGCGCCTTTGAGTATGCTAAGTAGTACTTCACTACTAGCCACTAGTATCAAAGGATCTAGTAAAATTAGAGGAAATATCGATTTTCTAAAATGGAAAAGGGAAAAACTTGACCTTTTCATTGTCATTTCTGAATTCAGCGTTGGAGAATTGCTCTAAATCAGTTTAAACTTCTTAAGCACCTTTGAAAAAGTAATTTATTGTTACCCAGTGTAGTAATTCTTAAGCTTGCCCAACTGCTTTCTAAGCATTTGCTCTTTTCTTGTAGAAATGGCTGGGCTTTCTGTCACTCAAAGAGTAGAAAACGCTGGCATCTGCACTTGTCAAATGGCGCTACAGCTTGTTGGTGAGTTCGTATTCAGTCGAATTAAGTGATGTATCTTTTCATTGCGATTTTACCAGCCTTCTTGAGATCTGATGAGGTTGGAAGGATAAGGAAAACGGAGAATTGGAAATTATAGTAGCAGACTTCAGATAGTTTTAATGGAGCATTGAAGGCATTGCTACCCTGTGATTCTTCACTCAATACGTTACTTCCTCTAATGAATACCACCCTCTGATAAACGCCGCCCTTTGATAAACGCCGTTCTCTAATAAACGCCGTTCTTTGATAAACGCCACACTTTTGGCTAAGCGCCGCCCTCTCACCAATGCTGCGTAAAACAGTTTGTATCATGAACGAGGACTGTGATTTTGGCATTCTTTGATGTTTTTCATTCTGTGAACACATAATTTTTTGAACGTTCGCACATTTTCACACAGCCCTTATTACGCTTGCTTAGGAAAAAACATTGTGTGAAGTTTCATTTTTCAGTTTGTAATGAACGCCGCATCATAAAGTTCGTTCTTTAGTTAACGCCGCAGGTTTCTTTAGAGGAAGTACGGTATGCCTAATAGAATATTTTAGATTTAGTTTTGAAATAGTTTTCCTTTGTTTTTTAGGTGGTGAGCGTCGTATGTGCCCCAGAAATGCACACCAACCCCCTGAAATTGTTATCTTGGCTAGCCCGAACGTAGAAGGGCTCCAAGCAATAGCAGCTGCACGTCATTTGGCAAATCATGCAGTAAGTGTATTTTGACGACGTAACTAATTACTTGCCTTCCTACGAAACTAATTACTTGCTTCTTCACACCATGCACTACATAGAGCATGTGTCCAAGAGACTCTTGGCTCTTTGAAGAAGCTTTTAATTTTGCCATGAAATTTCTGGGGATTTGATCTCAACTGTGAACAGAAGCGCAACTTATTACAAACATTTTAACGAAGAGCAGTTTTGCTGTTTTGGTGTGAGATAGAATTGTGTGTCTTGCATTCACTGTTTTATTTTCAGTCGGAGTGAAAAAATCCGCCTTTCTTATTTTGAATAATCTTGTTTCCTCGTTACAATTAGACATCTTGTACAAGCATATTGCTTGCACAAGCATTTTGAAACGAGGGTAGCGTGCAGGTAAACCGCATAAATACACAGAGTGCTCTGAGCTTTCTAGTTTATTTTAATCTCGCATTGCGATGCTGAACATTTTCAAACCAGTACTTTGGTTTTATTTAAAACGCGAAACATTTCAGGTAATTTTAATGTCAATTGAAATGAGTTTCTATTCTTGGTCCAATCAATAATATTGACAGATTTTAGGCCCTCGTGATTTTGAGAACCTTATCTATTGAGAAGATATACGGAATACTGTATTAATATAAGTCATTAGACCTTATTTTTGGGTAACCGGTAGTGATTTATGTGTCTAATGAAAAGCCTTTATATTCTATATGTATAGGCATGGGTGTAGTGTACAATAAATTTAAATATTTAGGGAGGTTAGCTGTTGAGAAGCCCAATCCTCAATAGGCCTCAATCGCAAAACTTGCAAGATTAAATTAAATTTCTAATCCAGATAAGCCTACTACAGTTTATCTCTTTCAAATACTAAATTTTTAAATGCTGATATATTCTTAAATACCAATGGGTTCTAAAATATTAATAAACTCTGAAATATTGATTAATTCTAAAATGCTAATAAATTCTAGAAGGAACTAGTAAGTGCTAAAATACTAATAAATTTAGAAGTACAGTCAAATTCTAGAATATTAACAAATTCTAATATACTAATGAGCTGTAAAATATTAATAAATTGTAACGTACTAGTAAATTTTATAGTGCTAATATATTATAAAATGCTGATAAATTTTAAAATAATAATAAATTTTAAAATGCAAGTAAATGCTAAAAACTAATTATTTCAAAAATGCTGTTAAATATTAATATTCTGTTCAGTTCTAAAATACCATTTAAAATTCTAAAATGCTACACATTTAAAAATAATTATAAATTCTAAAGTGGAGATAAAGCATTAGTATTAGTAATTATTAAAAGTATTTTGACTTTTATCAGCTAGATTCTTATCTCCATTCTGGGATATGTTGTAGTTATTGCTTTGCAAGAATTTAAAATTTAGTACTTTGCAAAATTAAAGTAAAGGTTAATAGTTTCCAAGAGTAAAGTAAAAGTTGATAGTTTGCAAGAATTTAAAAGGAGAATAAAACAGTGGGATGGAAGTTGCTGCAACTGCAGATTGTGTTAAGTTTTTATTAAGGATTTAGACTTTTTAGATTAATTTTTATTTAAGAATTGTTTTGTAATTATATCGCTCTTAGTCCTTTTTCTCTTTAGTTTTGGCATTTGTTGGCCTTAATTAGCTTTCCTTTAGCTCAAGTAGTAAATAGCCAACTATAATTAAATGGATTATGATTATTATTGTTATCATTATTCATGCAATCTTAGCATCATCCTTTGATGAATAAGTACGTATATAGAAAATTGAAATTGTATTAGGTTTGTAATTCTATCATATTCATCTGAATTATAAATGTATTAAAGTCTTGTAATTTTGTAATCGAGGGCTTCATCAGCATTGCTGAAAGTATGCCCTAAAACTATTGAATAGCAAGGTTAGGACAAGGAGAAACATGATTGGGATGTACTTCATTACGATTTTCCGTTAAAGATAAAAACATACCCTGAAAGTAAAATGAATAGCCTTGTATATAGGAAAGCTATTTTGATTTTGAACTCTTTATTTACTGTATTTCCTTCAACCTACTCTGTGTCAAGAGAGTCACAAGTTAGTACTCTATAAGCAATCAATAGATAGCTTTATTATATCCTCTCGAGTTAGAAAATGTTGAGCAATTATATACTATTGCCAATATTAAATTGACAGCATTGTTTAAAAGGTAGCAACAATGCTTAGAAGCTGTCTGGCATGTCCTCTTTATCTGGGGGAGGTGTGTAATGTAATGATTCGCCTGCAGAAGTCGAGAGATGTATGAATTTTCCCGACAAGGCTGTGAATCATGAATAGATTTATACTTATTAGATTTATAGCTATTTATATTTATATCATGCTTTGCTTGACGTTAGACACACAATTCTATCTATGTAATATCTGTGCAAATATGCTATGTCTTCTTTACCAAATTTTTAAAGAGAGGGGTGTTTTATGTATCATATTTGTAGTTCTTGTTTAATGTGGAATTTAAAATAGAAGAACGCAAGGAAGTAGTCGATTTAAGTACAACAGAATATTGCATACTATCAACTCTATAAGATAACATCTCTGCCAAAAGTCTTGGAACACTTGTACTATTTCTGTTGCTCATTTAGTAGTTTCTCTCCCTCCCCCTCAAAATAATGTTGCTGTAAGCATGGTCAAAAGGCACAAAAAATGTCGCTATGCTTGGAGATTAGTCTCTGGCAAATACACTCTTGATTCAACATTGTTTCAGGGGGAAGGGGATTTCAATCGTTCTACACAGACAAAAATATTATAATTATCAAATACCATAGATTAATTGATTGGTGTTCCAAGTACTTTTGGCAGAGATTGAAGCTTGACTAGATATTCAAGGTGTGAATTCCCACATCAACTTTTTGTGTTTTATGCCAGTTTTGCCACATTTCTCTATAGGCAAACGTTACACTGTATGTTCCAGAAGTGCGGAGTATTGTCCGGCCACAATTAGATCTTTTCAGTAAAACCGAGGGTCGTCTAATAACCAGAGTAGAACGTGAGTTGTTTCATATTTGCATTATTTTCTCGAACTGTTTATTAGAGTAAGATAAGACAGCTCATTAACCGTGTGGCTTTTGATTTGGTTTTTGTGTTAATGCAGTCGTGAGAGTTACTTTTATCAAAGCTATCTTCTTGTGGAGTAAGTGAAAAATGAGCAAACGTGTTTTATACACTATCTGTCCAGGCATTCTGAATGCATTATGACAGCGTTAAATCAAACTTCCAGCCTGTAAAATATAACAGTGCTTCAAGAATCAATTCTTGGTCCATTGCTGATAGAGTAGAAGACTAATCATTAGCGATATGTCGCTTTGTTTGGTTTAAATATCCGAGAACTGTCAAAACAATTGTGACCTGTCAAAACAGTTGTGACCGTTCTCGGATATGTAAGTCTCTTGGCTTTTTGACATTGGTGGTCAGGACTGTCCTGCTTTACATCAGTGAGTGCCACTTTCCAATTTGGGTGGCGTATGAAGGGCCACTGTTGCATGCCAAAATATCAATAGCAATACCTTAAATCCTCAAATAGGCCCCCTTCTCCGAATATGCCCCTCTCGAATAACCCCTCCCCCACCTAAAAGTCATTATTGCAGATAAACCCTCCTTGGAATCAGCCCCAATGGGACCTTATTTGAGGGAATCATAATTGCAGAATAATATCTTTTTTCGATGTGGCATCCACAGGACAATAGCTATACAGCATTACTTCCTCTGACTGAAGATAAAAAAGCAAAAACGACCGCGACTTTCGTGATGATAATGAAGAAATCGTTATTGAATGATAAATTTTGTTTGTGAAATAACCTTTTTGTAATTTTTTTTAAGTTATTTGATTGAGAAAATTATGTCAGCCTTTGAGGAAAATGCCAAGATTTGAAATAAGCCCCCCTTAAAGAAACTCCCACCCAAAAAATTATTTTGCAAATATGCTCCCGGGGGCATATTCGGCAATTATTCGAGTATATGTTCAGTATAGTTCTCCGTCAACTTTGACCTCAGCACTGGCCACCAGACAGCATGACATGCCACTGCGTGACTCGCGGGTGATATTTTAGACAACCCTGTTGTTTCTACGAGAAATGGAAGACTAAAATGGATAGAGTTTTCCATCAAAACAAGAAGCACTGTTCAAGATGCTAAATGGAAGGTACTGAAAACGTGCGAATCTGGAAAGAAATTTATGCAACTTTCAGGTGTAAAGCTTACTAAAATCGTTAAAGTATTTAGTGTGGGTAGTTAGTCAATTATTAAGCCATTTACTTGAGGTAGTCCGAGACAGTATTGGTTCATGGTGCATTGTGTACCAACTATATCCTAATAGAATTGTCTAGACATGCTAGTTTGTATTTCGTCATGGTTCCTGTCGAAGTGAATTGTTCTTTTAGGGTGTATTTTTTTAATTTCGTGCCATGAACAGAATTTGTTTTGGATTTGGACTTTCGTTCAAAATAGTTCATGTCATCATCTTCTCATTTTTACATCATGATTTTGGAGATGGAAATTGAAACTGTTAAGTGATGAGTTGCTTGTAAATTAGTTGTAGAGTAGGTGATCAGATAGTTACGACATGATTGCTGCTGCAGTTTGCGTTGGGAAATGCAAAAGAATATAGCAATGCCGAAAAATTTTACTTTTTGAAATAATAATTCTGAGTAGATTGGTCTTGGAAGAACATATCATATCAGGTACTCATAAAGATGTGTGGGGCTCAATGCTCAACTTTCAGTCGCCAAATCACTATTTTATTCATGCCGGTTTGGTAGAGGGATGCTTGCGATAAACACCAAATAAAGATGATTGCTGAAGCAATCTTTGAAAAATCAAAGGGTGTGAGAGTTCTTGTACATCATCAAACTTTAAATTTTATTTTCTTTTAACTTTCAATTTTATTTAATTTTAATTTAATTTTATTTGTATTGAACTGTATGTACATTAGCTAGGATTTTCGACAGGGCACATTGTAAATCAGTTTTTTCTTTTCATTACTGAATGTATTACCCTGTATGAATAATTAAAAATCAAATCAAGGGCAGTGCTTCTCAATTATTTTTTGCAATACTTCCATAGGAAAAGAAAATATTGTTCGCCCCCCACTCTCCATAAATAAGATCACTATCTATAAAATTGTGTAAGAGTACCTTATCCTTGAGGTCATCCGCGCCCCCTCCAGTATCGCATCGCGCCCCCCCTTGGAGGGTGCGCCCCACTTTTTGAGAAACGCTGATCAAGAGCAATGCAGAGCTATCGTGCATATGGAAGTTATGTATGCTTTAAAAGATGTTACTAGCACTAAAAAGTGCAAGATTCAGAACATTTTTACACCACCAAATAAAATGTACTCAATCCGCTATGGCTCTCCTTCAAGATCCCAATAGCTGCAGCATCTAATTAGAACTCCATTGATTTGCTTCGGAATATTAACTCGCCTAATCATAGACTTATGGTACACTCCTTTTTATAAGAGCAGCCGTGGCCTAGCAGTAATTCCCTCGACTAAGACCAACGTGGCCCTGGTTTCGAGGCCCACCGCAGACCATTAGTGACTTCAGGAAGGGCATCCGGTCCTAGATGCTCGCGCCAGAAATAAAGTTCTCTCAGAGGCACCCTCCAAGCCCCAAGAAATTGGGGGAAACGGAGGTAAAATCGAGAGACACTCCTTTTTCATAAGAATACCGTACTTTTCGCAGAGTCTCAATATTTTAATGTTCTTTTATTTTAAACTTAAGATTATTCTTAAATTAGGCGTAGCTTTGTCTGAAAATCAAAGGAGTATATTAAACTCTTTGTTGATGTCTTGCTTTCTCATAAGACAAAACAAGAGCGGAATAAAACAATGAATATTGCATCAATAGTGCAAAAGTTTATCTAAAACAGTATGGTAACTTGAATGCACAAAAATTGTAAGTCCTGATGAAGCTTGAGTCTTTCAGTATGCTTACATTATTCTTAAATTTCAGCGATTTTGAGCCTGAATATTCTTATCAACAATATTCCTTAAAAAAAGAGTGTACACGTTTTTTTTATAAAAAACCACTTTGTAAGCAGCCTAGAACTAGACAGCCTAAAATTTAAGAAACTTTTAGAACTTCAAGGGAAGAGATAAGAAACTTTAGGCAAATAGCACATTGAAATCGTTACCTGGTTCAACGTGTAAAGCTGTACCAAACAACGTGAATATGACATTGCTTTAGAGTTTCGCTCGTACTGGCGCATTTTCTTTGTTATCGGACAAATAGTTTGCTCTACATTCACGTTCTGCGTATGCTTTCACAGAAATTTAGTTCACTAAATTAAGACATTTTTAAAACTAACAAAAACTAAGAAACTGCTAGTACTAGACCTTGAGCTAGCTTGCATATAAAAAAATATGAATCACACTTCAGACTGAAATCAGCTCTGTAGTTTGATTGCTCATACGTTTTTGCAGCATTGCTGATAACATGTTACAGATAATTTAGGTGAAATATCGTCGTTCATTTTGATGCCATTTGAAATTTCTCTCCTCTTCTTTTATTTGCTGTTGTACTTGTTTTTGATATGATGTACATGCATTAATGTGGTTTTGCGATATTGGTTGCAGATCAAGATGTCTTTATAGCCAATAAATCTGTTATCTGGTCTCTTGATCGGCGCCCAATACTTTTTAAAATTAATAATACATTATCACTGATGAATTTTTTGTCAGTTTTATGGCTGTTTTTGTCTATATCATTTTGCTTTATTGATAAGCACTTTGTTTTTCTGGCAAGAAGATAATACCAATCGTATGGGCATGTGTGACAATGGAATATTTCTGGCAGTTGTAGCAGTTCGCTTTGCGTATCTGTTTGTATTGAATCATTCCTGATATAGCTTGGATACAAGCTGCTTGTAATGAGCTCCGTATACTTTATCAAGTGGATTCTACTAGATTTCTCGTGTGCAGAATTTTGGCTGTGCTGCCTGTCTGTTTGTATCAGACTATGCTATGTGGAAGCTACTTCGTTATTCAATTGTTATTGAAATTTGTTTGCCTTTGACCAGCTCTTGCATCCAGTCAATATAGAACTCAAGAGCTAAGCAGAACCACCCTTGCTAGTAGAGGAATCTTTGCCTGCTTTGTGGGCAATTTGGCACCTTTATTTATGACCAAGAGTGCAATTTTCTACGAATTCACATCAAGGTACAAAGTCCAAAGGTCTACATGAAGACGTTGGAAGCCTGTTGTTTGCATCTCACAGTAAGATTGGAAATCCAATCCTCTTAGAAGCATCATTGCAGAACAAATGAATTAGTGTGAAACCTTAGATACCACCACGTTTTTATACTCATGGGTATGAATCTGATGCATTTTTCATATCAGGGATATAGAAGATCAATTGAAAGATAGGATAGTAGCTAATGTGACACATGATACTCGCTATAAACATTCGAACACGACCTGGAATCAGGGCCGTTTCTAGAAACTTTTCCTGGGGAGTTCTAGAGCCTATATTTTGCCGAAAGAATGCACCTGCTTTCTAGCTCTCCGTTACTCTGCTGCACCTAGCCTTTCTTCTTGGGTTTCTGGAATATAAGAAAATAGAGCAAATTTGCTGACGACATAAGTAGCAAATTTAGTAATTTGCTGACAGAGCTTTTACCCGCAATCATATTTTGGGAACGGGCCTACCTGGATGTTCTTAAGCATTGGGAAGTGTCCATTGATTTGACTCAGTTCTAGTAGAATTACACATCATGGTAGGAAAATTGGCCATGAATACCTTTATAGCACTGGTATCTTACGAATTTTATTACTGGGAAATTGGAAAATGACAGAAACATTAAAGTGACGATGCAGGATGGATCAATGGGAGTTCAGATTTCTTCTGGTTCTTCCTTGATTATATTAGTTGTACCTCACATGTTGTCACCTCATCAAATGTTGTTTTTGTATAATCTCTAAACGTTTTCCAGGATACCCCTTGTATCAGTTTTATGTGTTCTCTCTACCAGCTTATAACCATATAGGCTGTACCTTGTGTCAACTCTTGCATCTATTCGTTTTATTCAGCACCCTAGTTTGTTGCACCCGCCCACCCTACC
>WIPJ01001923.1:409289-420463 GCA_018155075.1 Cassiopea andromeda
TATCTTTCTGCATCCTACTTAAGCTGACTAAAATAGCCTGTTTCCGTCGCGACACACACTTATGCAATACTTTTTAACAGAAACAATACCTTTTATGAAATACTGATAAAATTATGCCAGAATTATGCTAGATTTCAGATTATTCCAGATTCTATGCTAAAGGACGATTTTCTGTCAAAAGTGTATTAAAAGCTAACTATTATGCTAGGTCTGGTCACACTGGTTCGACTTCTCAACAAGTTAAGAAATTTCTTTGCTGGATTCTCGAACCCAAAGAAAGTCGAAATATTTAAATACATTTTTGACTCTAAATATCTGTGTAAAAAGCAGGGGTGTGCTGATGGGCGTGGGCGCCCCCCAATATTTTCAAAATTGCAAGAAAGTTGGTCAAAAGTCCGCCATGCTGCAAGAGAAATGGTCACAGTATTTTACATACCTTTTTTTACCAGAGATATTCCGAAGCACTTTATTTAGGGAGAGGAGGCGTTTTGACCATTCAACAGTTTGCATTCTTTTGTGTACTAAAGTTTATCATGAATTCAGGTGTAGATGCAGTTTTGCGCTTTCCCTTTATATTTTTGCAAAGATAATGTTAAGAAAGTTTTGAATCGTAAGTCGCGAAAAATCTAGAAGGTTTGAATACTGAGTCATAGCAAACTTGCTTTAAATAAAAGCATGTATGAATCAGGATACTCCATCCCTACATATAAATTCATAGCGTGGATCCTTATCAATTGCTTTACACATCCTCCCCACAACCTCCATCTCACGCTCTGCTTCATTTTCATGAATTTTGAGCTTCTAGCTTTGTGTAGCGGCGCTATTGATGCTGCATTCGTTTTAGCAATTCTCCGTTATATTAAGGCCTATCTCCACTTAATTCGGAATTCGAGTGCGAAATGCATTGTTCCCAGTTTCCCAATGAATATTTCCAATGTGCAAAACAACAACTGCGCATCCTAGACCCGAAAGAATTGGAAATGGACCTTAAAATTTGAAGTAAGGCCTCATTTGCCAATTAAAAGATAGCCTATTTGTCTTAATTATACCGTTCTTTGTTACACCTCCTGATATTTGCCATCCTTTCTTGTAATTGTTGCTTCAGTTCCTCAATTACCGTTGTTAATCCCTTCCTCTCCATGTCGTTTATAATCTCCAGTCTTTCGCCTTTCCTTTCCTGTTGAAATGGTTTAATATTTCTTTCCCGCTGCAGGATGTTAATATCCGTCCTTGGATATTTTATGTCCTACAACTTACTTAGTATTTGGAAATTATGCTTTCATTTTCTCCTTCATCTTCAGTTGCAAGCATTTTCCAGTCAACAAGCCTGTCGTGTTTGTTTAGTGATTGCTATACCATTTTTGGTATTTCCAACTGAATCTCTTCGGTATCCCCTTCCTATGCTTTCGGTATTTTTTGATCATATCTTTCTTTATCAGTAGCTCACACAATTTCAATTACCACCCTTTGTTCAAGTTCATGCTTGCCTCTCTTATTCCGATCTCACTCGCTTCCGCGTCTTTTTCATTTTTTAGTTTATCACATCAATGATTTCCTGATTCCCCCAAAATTCCCTCGTTTCTTCAATCTTCCTTCCTTCTACTACTTTCGCCAAATGCAGCAATCTCCGCAGAGCTGTTTTTTAAGCAAATGCCTTAGCACTTTCTTTTGCTTAGCATCTCCTTGATAATTCAACCTCCTGAAACAGTTCAGCAAGAGAGAAGCAATCTTTGGCAAGACAGAAAGGTCCCTTGCAAGTCGAGTTGATCCTCGGTATGACTGCTCAATGGTGACCAAAAATTCGTATCTATTGCTCAAAACAAACCCTGATTTCTATAGCTTTCTCGCAACAAAGAACGAAAATAAGACGACCATCATGCATCGGAATGACTAAATGTTCAATACTAGTTAAAAAAAGATATTCGAAACTTTAACCGTTGATCTTCATATGACGCCCCGTTGCATTCCTATGTAATGGTGTATGAAGGTGTCTTTGCTTTGGTTTGACTCCCTAAGGCAGGGGTCAGGAGCCTTTTTGGCTGAGAGCCATGAAAGTCTCATTTTAAAATGTGTTTCCATGAGAGCCATACAGTCAGGGATGTAACTTCAAAACATTGTAGGGGGCCTACAATCACTCATAAAATCGTGAGACTGCTCTTCGCTACCATTTCAACGCAATGCTAATATTTCGTTTGAAGCATGTTACAGAGAGAAGTTCAATAAAATCTTCCAATACTATTAGACTACTATAGCATAGTAAAAATTATGGCGGTTATGAAAAAGATTTCAAAACTGCCCCTCCCTCCCATTCCCCCCACCTCTCCAAGCAATATTGTTTATGAAGATTTGATAGAGATAGTTACAAATGACGTTGGCAACATCGTATGCAGTTACAGCATCTCCAAAATATTGCTTGAAGGGGGAAGGGGGTGAAATAAAAACAATTTTGCATTATCTCTAAAAATTTTGTTATGATCTAACCATTAGTCTCAATATATTTTGTGAAGGATTGTAGATCCAGTAAGTTGCCCTGCAGAAATACATTGTACTGCCATTTTTGCCCTGCGAAATGGCAAATTTTCAAGGTAGGACAGTGACTCGCCCCCCCATACACCCAAAAGTTTCGTCCCTGCATACAATTGGAGGTTGGTGTCAAATGGAACCACAAAATTATGTGATTCCACATTGACATGGCCATTGCTCAAGCAAGCTATATGTCACCTAAAGATAATACCAGCGATAACTCTAGAAAGCCGTTCTAGAGGCATTCGTTGTTTGCAATGCTTTGAAGGTCTGCTAAGATTTTTCTGCGTCCTAGAGAGCCAGAAGCAGCCTTGACAAGAGCCATATCTGGCTCGCGAGCCTTAGGTTCCCGACTGCTTCCTTAGGGTTTTGTAGACGAATGAATTGTCTATTTGCTAGCCATGCTGTTGATTCTTTTCTACTTCATACAGTATGAACCCGCACATAGGAACCTAATAACAACCTACTGCCTGAAATTGTATAGTTTGACTTCAGTTAATTCGAGCTTTTTCAGCCTGACATTCCAACTAGGTTTTAACTAATGGCTCATCTTTTATCCACTTGGAATTAAGCTCAGTCTTTTAACCATTTAAGTCCTTTCATGAATCTTCTAATAATGGTGCATGCTTAATTAAGGGTAGCCTCATACACTTGATTTGATCTATACAGCTTTAGGAGATTAACTAAATTGCCAAAGTACTTTGAATGCAAAACGGTCAACAATCCTTTTTCCTAGCACGTGCATTGGACCCTGAGTTAAGAACCAGAAGCCTGATTGCTGGAACTACGTCATCAAATAAGAACAAGGGCAGGCTCATTTCAAAACTATAGGTTCTTCTGTGCGGGTTTTTACTGTACCCGTTTCATAATTATCATCGTTGAGATTATAGTCTTTACTATATTTGACAGTCACTTGTAAATTGTGCCTACTACTGCTTACTTGCTTGACTTTCACTACAAAACCTTTTCGTTTGCAAACAATTTTACGTCCATGGCTGAAATATTCTGTTCACTGCGTTCTTGTTTACTTCTCAACACAGTTTTTTCAGAGTCCAGAAATAAGTCAAACCGTCCGGTAGCCACTTCTTTACGTATCACCTCCACTTTGTTTGCATGCATCAAAATTGTTCTTGAGCCACATTTTTTATAAAATTACTGGGCCTTCCTCAAAACTGGCATAAATTTGAAAAACAGTCCGGCTCACAGCCTTGGAGCAGTTACTTTGTCTGGAGTCAGGTCAGGTTTTTTTATTCAGAGTCCTGGGCTTCCTCTTTTCTCATTAATCATGCACGCTGATTCCTGATGCTAGATTTGATATATAGTATAAACAGCTTTGTGGACCACGCTAGATGCTTTGGTAGCATGCTTAGATTTCCGTTCTCTTGCCCCTTGTAGCCCTGTACACATAAAAAGAATGCATAGGCCTTTTAAGGCAGTGAGCACAATTCTTTTTATTTGTTTTGTTTTCATAAATCCCACAGAATAGGGAATGCTGTAAAGGTACTCAGAGAAAGTGTAGCGAAATTATTCACCTTTAGCAAGATGTTTTTCTGCTTCTAGTATGCTGTATTTCTTCATTATTACTAAAATAATTAGCAATTTATTTTCCGTTGACAAAAAGTATGCATATATATTTGGTAGCAAGCCAATTAATGACGACAGAAAAATTAGTACTCATTTTCCTTCTCTAAATTCTGCCGATACAAGTATTTCCTTTCCATAGTTTTATTTTCCATTTGAATGCAGAATTTTTGTAGTCCTAAATTTCCTTCACTAACTGTCATACCAAAGAGAAGGGATCTACTATCTTTGCACGCTTCATGATCCCACAACTTCTAAACCTTGCAAGTTTTTAATGTGATGCAAGCTGTAGAGACGTTCTTCTAGCAGGATGCACTGCTTGTTTCATTTTGTTAAGGAGAGACAGGTTATTCGAAGTACCACAGGGATCACGTCTTGGTCTAATTCTACCGCCTGTTGTTAAAAATGCACAGCTCTTCAATTAGGAGGTGCATGCTCCCTACAAATTCTTTCTAGAAGGAAGATTCCGGCCAACTCTTCAAGACGTGTTTGAAGACAGGACGTCTTTGCGAGCAAAATTTGCTATACCACACAATTCTATATTAGGAAGTAATCCTAGTTTAGAAAACTTTAAGAAAGGTATAAGATCCTGGTGGAGATCAAAAGTTGTGTGGCTGTAGAATCTGTAAAAATTTTATTGATAATTTAGGTTTTGTTTTAATATGTAAAAAGCTGGCATTAATTAGTTTTCATTTTAAATATGTACGTGTTAGATGTTAGCCAACTTTAAATAAAGTATTTATTATAATATATATATTATTATTGAGCTCGGCACCTTGAGTTTTCTACGGCATGTCTTTCTTACCAGTGTAATGCTATTGTACAATTACTTGTCATATCTGTTTGTGTTGTCAGACGTACTAAGTGTACTGCATTGTTCATAAAGACTGGTTTCCATTTGAGTTTTTTCGTGTGCGTAGATCTGAAGATGCGTAGTTCAAAGCAACTGGCCTTGATTTAGCATGCAATTTGAGCGCCAGAAGTGAGCCTCTCTCGATATGGAAACCAGACTTTACTGCTATGAATTTCAGGAGTAGGCCTCTGTTGTTTGTTATTTGTAGCGTATTGGACATTATTACCAATGCGATCACTGCTTTCTTCCTAACTTCCTGCAACATCAAAATATCAGTTGCTACAGCTTTCTTTTTCAACTACCTATTGAGATGCAAATTTTGATATTGCGCATATTTTAGATAGCTCGTTGTTTCTTCGCTTTTGATAATAGATATAATAGATATATTGTATAGACGCCCCAAAAGTACTTAATCCTCTAATGGATAAATACCTAAAATAGAATGTTCCTCCTCCAAAGACGGAAATTGTTGTTGATCGACAGTGATTTCATTGCATTTCATACCCAACCAAGTATGACTTTCATTAATTCCTCATATTTTATGCTACTTCAGTGCGGCCTACCGTGGACAGGGCAGCGTTTTGATAGGCACCATTTAATGCCTTCAATGTCCATGGATATGTGTACAAACTTCTCTTATCTTGCCTACTTTTCACGACAATGATGGAGCAGCACAAAGAACAGGGACACCGGAACGATAGTGGGACAAGGGAGGCCAATAGGACCAAAAGGGCACCAACTAGCATGGGCACCCCTTTGGGACACCCGTAGTATAGGCACATCTTTGGGACACCGCGTAGTATTGGCATTTCTTTGGGACACCACGCAGTGTAGGCACCTCTTTAAGAGATTTTCATTCCATCGTTTAGTAGCAGCTATATTTCTCATCATAATACAAATAGCTCTCTCTTCCTATCAATTATTGCCTCTTCACGTAGCATATTTGTTCTCCGTTATATTATATCAATATCTGAAAAGGATTCTTTTGCATTTCATACTGGGCACTTCTGCCCCCCTGCTCCCCCAACCAAAAGGCAGGAGGGGCGCTTTCTCCCCTCTGCCCCCCTATCTGGCGTCCCCGACAAAGAACTCTTATCAACATATTGACATCGTTACCCCCTGTTGCTCCAGCGCAATAACACAATGTCTGAACATCATGCAAACACCACTTGTTGTGCGCGCTTGATGTGCATTTTTATCGTGCTCCTATCAGTCAAGCCAAATTTAATTTGTAGAAGATGAATTGGATTGAGCTCCAGCCTAATATGGGTATCTTCGTTCACCTCAGAATGTCTGACGAAAGACAACAGATTGACGCCCAAGGCTTTCTTCTAGTTTTTATTTTATTAGATGCTACAAGCCTTGAGTATTCATTTCTCTTAAATTTAATTTAATTTTTGTTCTAAAACGTAGTCGTGTTTGTTGCATTATGCTTCAACCCTTATGACGTGTCTAAATTCAAGACAATGCTGCAGTTATTCGCATTTTTAGCTCCTCCCTTCTTACGTGCTCTTAGTACAACCTTCATTCTTGAGATACATTGAATTGTTGGGTAGTTGCTGTATGCTCCATAAAATGCTGGGTGTGTCGAGGGCGTGAATAGCGTAAGCTTTTTTGTAGAGACTTGGATAGGAAAAGTCATTGGAGATTCAAGGGATGTAGATACTCGACAACAATATAATGTATAATCGTTTTTCATGATTTTTTCAGTACATCGTGAATTTTTTCCGATGCGACAGAACATTTCTGACAAAATTGCATTCTAGCTCTTCAAGGGATCTCCTTGCCCTCTGACCTTTGACCTCTGACCTCCCTCTTTATGCAGCTCTGTTGCCTTCCTTCATTTCATTGTCTTGTCCTTTATTTCACATTGATTTGCCATGTGCTATTGGCAAAAGATGTCGCTGGTTGATGCTAGAGGGCAACGGTCATAAATTAGCTCATAGGCCAAACATCTGACCTTTAATCTACGATAAAAGCATTATATTTTGAAAGGACACCGCGTCTCTACTGAAACAGCTGAGCTGGTCTTTTTCAATCAAATCTTTTAAGATCTAATCACATCTTTCTTCTTATTGAATAGGTTTTATAAGATGTTATGTTCGCTGAATGGTAGGCGTTCTTCTCCTGCCGTTTAATTCACAGATATCTTTCATGGACGAGTAGAAACAAAATCTGTACTGCTGTTCTTGAAACTTAACTATTGCTTTGTTTGTTTTCAGCAATAATAGGCATTTCCTTCTTAAGGCATATGTTAAACACATTTTTTCATATACTCCGAAGAGATGTAAAATCCACGAAAATTGCGAATAATGCACCAAGGTAGTATTTCAAAAATTACCAGTGTTAGAGATCCGAAGAAGTAGATGAAAGAAGCAATTTTAATGTTAGATCGGGGATGGGGAGTAAGTGTGTTTAGAACGCTATCGAAGCTGCTACAGAGTAGCCGGAATGTTGTGGACCAACTGAACAAGACTACACGTTTTTTGTAAGAAAACAATCATTTTGCCTGAGCCACAGTTTTCTTAACTTTTCCCGGAATTGAGCCTGAGATTTTCTTAACTTTTACTGAAATAAAGTGGCTTAAATGGGCTACGCTGTCTTTGTTTATCTTGTATACTCGACTTTGAATTCCATGTTATCATTTTGAATGTAATAATTATGTAATATCGATTTTTGGCCAACAGGAGCACTTTATTTTGAAAAATTGAGCCTTGTGATTTTCTTAGGATTTTCTTAAGATTTTGGCCATTTAAGCAGCATAGATTCCAACTCTTTGAACGCATGAGAGCTCTGATCATACTTGAATTCTCCTTACCGTATTAGCCAATGGCAAGTCTGGAATTTGTCAACAAACGTGTATCACAGCTAAATTTAGGCCCGTTTTGGCCATTTTTGCTACCATCCAGAAAAAGCCTGGTTCGAAATGTGTTTTGAGATATTCTTAGTTTTCTTCAAAAGTGGGTATTGCGATAAATAAATTTAGCGAAAAACTGCCGTTGTAGTCGCTAAATTGATTAACCTTTACTTTTGCAGTTGCAAAGTGCCCCTCTCCTTCACTGATAATAGCAAAGGGAGAGAAGGTAGGCTCCCAATTAATTGCTTTAGAAGTAGTGTTTGTTTTAGAAGTTTTGATAAATGCAAGGGTAGTTTTGAGCTGCATTTGGAAAAATTGACGATTATTTGAAAGAATAGCTCAAGATCTTTCTCAGATACCCATTAATAGGGAAGCTATAACAATCGAGCTTTAAAGCTTCATAGTTTACGATCAGGGCAGAATATTTAGCGAGTACAACGGCAGTTGTTTGCACAATTTATCGCAATACTCATCTTTGAAGAAAATTTAAGAATATCTCAAAACACGTTTTGCGCCATGTTTTTTTCTGAAGGGTAGTGAAAATGGCCTAAATGGGCCTAAATTTAGCTGTGAGACACGTTTTTCTCAAATGCCAGACTTGCTATTGGCTAATACGGTAAGGAGTATTTACATGTGATCGAAGCTCTCGACCATGCAAAGATTTGGAACCTATACTTATTTGAGCCTCATTTTCTCATAAACTTTTTTCTTATAACATAACGTGTATACACTGCTCTAACGTTAGGCTTACCGTAAATTCTCTTTTTATTTCCCTCTCAATTAAGCCCCCTTTTTGGATCAAGAAACTCATTAAGCCCCCCTAGAAATATTGAATACTACCAAGTGTAAGTAAGCTTTATAGAATTAAGAAAACTAAGCTTAATCACGCTTCGTAAACAACAGTTCTCAACCTATTAAGAATCAAAAGTCATTCATTGACTTACTGCGGATAAAACCGTTCTATATCAACGGTTACTACACACTTTTCAATTTTGTTTGTTCTGCTGTGAATTAATGATTTATAAACTAAGCATTATGAGTATTCTTCTCCATTTTCAAGCAGAAAATATTTAGCTAGCTATTGAAAATCTTCAAGAAATTTATTAAACCCCCCAACTCTCTTATAAGCTCCCTTCTCGAATATACCCTCTTATAAGCCCCCGGGGCTTTCATAGAGAATTTACCGTAGTTTTGTGGGTGCTTTACGCTGGTACAAAATATCCATGAGATAGGTTGGAGTATCCGTGGTCATTATGCTTCGGTTGTTTACTGTCCTATTAACCTACTGGCCTTCTTTCCTAATAACTTACGTGCTCATTCGCTATCAACTTCATCATTAAAATGCTCGTTTCAATTAAGATAAAAGGTTATAAAAAGTGTGTTTGTAGGAAATCAGTTTTCAACTGTTCCAAAAGTTAAGAAAGTTCAGTTCAGGATTTTTGAGAACTAAGAAAGTTTATAAGTTTACTTGACTATGAAAGTTGATTTATCTGCGAACAAAAATGTAATGCATGTTGTGTTGGCTAGACTATAACATTTTATGCTCTGCTATTTACTAAAATTTGTCATTATTTCAAGTGTGCATGGAACTTTCTTACTTCCCATTAATGTGCATGTGCAAAGCATTGGTACTCAAGAAATTTTGCTATGAAGTCGTTAACCATGGGCTAGCCATCATCATCATCATCGTCATCATAATTGTCATCATCATCATTGTCACCATCATCATCATAATCATCATCATAATCATCATCATCATCACCATCATCATCATAAATCATCATAAGCATCATCATCATCATAATCATTACCATCAACATAATAATCACCATCATCATCATTATTAGTATCATCATCATCCCTTCAGCCGTCAAAACAACCTTCCCCACGTCCTTGCTTTTCCATTAAGTTGATAGCAATAATCAACGTAAGCACCTAATCATTTTACCGTCATATGCTATAATTTCTCCTTCCATTACTGAAGTAAGGCAATAGAATTACTTGTTGAAAATATGTCTGAACGCATTCGCTTATTTACTTAAGTCCATATTGTGCTTCCATTGATTGGACATGCAAAGTACGTTATCAGTTAATTGGCAACACGCCAAGAACTGATGAGCACAGATGGCCAAAATGCGAACATTTTGTTTACTATTCTACATTTGCAATTCGTGTGTAGGGTCTTATACTCCTGTTTTGATGTTAAAATAGGCACCATTTAAGATCAGATCGTTATAGAGCATTCAAATATCTGTTTTTCATTGTCTAAATTTGCTCTCACCCACAGAGTGTTATAGTTGATAATAAAAAGACTATTTATTCTCATTCAGTTCTTTCTTTAGCAACAAGACCTGAATGCCGATAAGGAGGTTTACTCTCTTCAATACAGCCTAGTTTTAGACAAATTTGAGTGATTTCCCACGGTTTTCAATGGATTTCAAGACATCATTGTATGATCGTGGCCTTTTCTTAGGCCTATTGATTTGCTTTGTGAAACTTAAAGCAAAATATCTTGACTCATCCTTTGTTGAGTAGAACCTGGTCTTAGAGCTGTTTATCTCCTGTACTTTCTAAAATGTGTTATTTTATGGCTTTCTGATATAATGCCAATATTCAAAAACGCATTCACAGGCAGGCCCATTATCGTACACCTAATTTAATGCATTAATCAGGGAATGCTTATTGATCTTATCTATTGAATCCTGTCTCAGTAAACAAAGGCTGACAATTTTAGCTCTCGCCGCCGACATGCATACTATGGCAATTCAATCATTTTCGTATTGGACAATCTTTATTTATATCAGTCCAGTTTCTTCAGATTTGTGGTCGTTAATTCCTTATTATTGTTTATTTCATATCGTCAAGTTTTAAGAGCTTAGATATGCAGTTGTTTACCAATTATCCTTGGCCACATGGAGATGTGCTCAGGCCCTTGATGTGCATCTGTCCTTACTGTTGCATATCCAATAGTGTAAGCTTTAACTTAAGATCATCTTGAGAAGAAATGTGCGACCTTAGCTCAGTCATGAGCAATTGCAATCCATGCTTTCATGTTTGACTAGCTAATGCAGTCAACGTTATTCCTATACTGCTGTATTTTGCTACAAAGTGTCTTGTAAGACCTAAGCTACCGATTGTTTTTCCGCACATAGCTTTGCAGGAAGTTTCCGTTTCCATGTTACACAAGAAGGTGCATTATTGAATGTTCTTTGTTAAATTTCGTTTTCTTTTTTCATACTCTATGTATTCTACAGGCAACGAGGCCAAGGAAAGTTGGGAGAAAGGGTCTCTACTTTAATAGAAATTCTACTATGCTAATACTCTATACTTGTATATATATATTTTTTTTATATGTATATA
>WIPJ01001923.1:435947-468018 GCA_018155075.1 Cassiopea andromeda
CCCCCCCCCCCCCAATTATTTCTCATCGATTTTAAAGAAATCCAAGGTACTATCGAGGCAGAAAGTGGGTGCATTTGCCCCCCATACCTCCGTGGTCACACCACTAGCTATTGACCACTTTTACTTTTCATGCTTGCACATCTACTAATGAACTGCTAAAATATGAACTTGCACACTTCCTTCTGAGCAGAGGCTTTGAAGCTACAACTTTTGAGAAGCGAGTGCATTTTGCTCAGTAAAGGATATTTCTTCTCTTTTCTGGCTTCCAAGTCCATGCTGATGGAAAAGATATGGTGCTGCAATGTTAAGTGTTAAATGGTAAAGAGAAATCATCCTTAGTTATATATGGACAAATTCTAACAAACTTCATTATTTCTAATGAGAAATCTATAATTTGTAACAAGATGAGATCAGATTTGAGTGTCACAAACCCGAGAATCGCAACAAGAGAGAACACTCTTTACTCAAGTCTTGTAGACATTTAAAAGAATAGCTAGATGACAACTAAGGAAGAGTCACGTCCTACTCTCAGCCTCCATGACGCCTGTGCTCACATTTGCTTGATTTTCTACGTCTCCTTAACTCTCTCTCAACTCAACTCTCCAACTGTCCTCCTCTCTCTCTAACTTAAGCTATATATATACTATACGAAAACAGACGTAAATTAGTGACTAAGATTATTTAACTCTACAAAATACGTAAAAGATGGAGTTTGGAAACCTAGGAAAGGAAGGGATGGGCTTGTATAAATAATACGACTAATGATGTAAGACTAACATAACATTAACTACGATAAATCATACATGAATAAACTAATGATAACCAGGGTATCGATACGGCCTAACAATACTGGGAAAATCCCGCACCTATATCAAAACAAAAGAAGAGGAGTGCGCAATCATAATACATCAGAGATGATGCAAACATTGACGCACAAGCTAAAGCACAATACTATACAAATGCTATACAACACAAACAAACACAAAATGAATAACCTAATTAAATACACTACGGAGGAGCATACTGGGTATGTGACATGAGAAAGACAGAGATGACCAAATAGTTCTTTATCAAACTCGATTACTGCCATTGCACAGCCGCTTAGATATACCCTTGTGTGGTAGCATTACGTCATATCAGGAGATATCGTCATCAACTGTCAGGAAGGTATAGTTTTTATAGAGTTACAGTGCTTTTTCCCCAGAACTTATTGGAGGAAATTTTGTTGGCATTGAGATACCCAGCAGGATGTTCTTTGACGTGCAATTCTACCCAAAGTTTGCAGCTCTGAAAAGAATTGTGCAGTTAGAATGAAAAAGACTATGCAACGAGAAAAACTGTTGTGCTGTGACCAAGGCATGTATGAAAGTGAGTATCAGTAAAAATGGTACATTAAGGTAAGTATTTGTAAGCGAAACACAACAAGAAATGGAATTGTGAGAGACTAGCATTTATCAACACCTTTCAGCAAAATCAGTCTGTTCAGTTCCTTCTAAAATCGGGATTTATTTCTTCCAAACAGCATCGCTGGACTCTATTTGCAGTACTAAATTTTTCTTTAAAAAGACCTTGATTCCCAGTAGTATTTAACAATGATGTGTCTAGATAGAATGAACACAAGAAGACACAGATTCTATCTTTCTCAAAACAACTTGGAGAAGAATCAATAGTACTAAATAACAGATGGGAAATTCTAAGGACGTTTTGAAAATAGTGCTAGCGAGTGTTGAAAATGCGGATAATAAAAGTGATAATGATGTGCTTATTTGTGGATGTTTAGACGCCTTTGTGCAGGAAATAGATGCGAACTGGTTGTATCATATAGATAGTGTTCACTTTCGTAGCCATGACTTACAAGAACATCCCATCGTCCAAACCAGATGTTCTTTTTCAACTATGATTAAATTCATGAAACCAATGAAATGAAGCTTCTTTATGTTACAAAGTTCCAACTCTCGTACTGATTATCATGAAGTGAACACAAGAAATATTGAAAGCTATATGTAAAGCAAGTATGAAACTATTAAATGAGCGAAGCTAGACAGATAGATTACCAAACAAAATTGCCTTTGCATGCTAATGATCGCTCCTAAGTCGTGAAAATGAAAGTGATTTATTTCAAACTGATAGGGCCTTATCCTGCAATCATTTAAGGGAGACTGAAGACCTGACCAAACGATACAACATTAATCCGATGTTGAGTCATTAATTGTTGGGCCAATTTTGGATCGTTTGTCACGTGCTTGAGAACAATAATTGTGTGCATTATTATTGTTCCTGATCTAGTGAAGCGTGTTCGAACAACTAGAAGCTCTACCCAGCCACACCCTTTCCAAGTTACGCTACCTCATCCACGAACTCTAGTTCACAAATCATCTTTCGTTCCAAGAACGTTTCAACTATGGAGCACTTTGCCTTCCACTGCTTTCCCCGAAATCTACAACTTATCATCCTTCAAATCTAACATTAAATAACAAAAAGCTTGATCTTATCTCTCTCTACTTAACTTTTCTCCCTCTTTTGAAGCTTTTCCTTTGTCGGGGCATTGCTATTGGCACTAAGGCTTTTCCCCGTCATTATTTACTAAAAAAAGATCCAACGATTTCAGAACTTCTCAACAGTAAGTGAAACATTGTCTGGTCAAGCAAAATTGTCCCTTGATGATGCAACTTAAGTTCAAGATTTTTTGGTTAGATTTAGGTCAGATCTGGATTGCTTGAAAGCAGCATATATATCAATCCAGCTCATTCGTCAGATTTGCGGAGTGAATAACTAGATCATGTTGCAGATTTAAAAGATTTTTTTTATTAGGCTTTCATATCAGTTAATAGAATTGTTCTTTGTTGCGGTTTCAAACCCGGTGTGGTCTTGCTTGGGGCTACATTAGTGTCGCATTTGTGGAAGTGACGTTTTTGCTTCACTTCAGGGGTGGCGCTAGGAGAGGACTAGAGAAGCTACAGCCCCCATCAGAGCATGCTAGCCCCTATTGGAGGGGAAAAGCTCCGTATGCTAGACCTGTCATCGGAAGAGTCAGCCCCCCGTCGGATAATTTTCGGGCGCCACCCCTGCTTCGCCCAAACACCGTCGGTGTTCATTTGTTTAGCAGCTAATTACGTAGCAAGAGACTAAACTCTCGTGTAACTTTGTTCGACACAGAAGAGCGTAGCAAGGCTCACGAAATCTTGATTTTCCATGAGTAGTGTTATATTTTTGATAATAGATTTTGTACAGTAATATCTTCTAATTTCCTTTGACTTCACACAGTTTTGAAAGGCGTACATTTGATCGCTTCTCTTTCTTTTGTCTCCCTTTAGAATTTGATTAATGTTATTTCGTTAACAATCCGCTTCGCATCATGAGATTGCCTACTCTTCTTTTTAAAATCGTTCAACAATTCTTTAGATCACCACATCTGTTGCTGATTGTTGCTTGGCAACCCAAAACCTTGGCGTCTGCTTAAAAAAGATGGTTTACTTAATCACAATGCGCAATAAAAACACAGTTAATGAAATAAATGTCGTGACTTTCAGATACGCCGTTGTCGCAGAAATACTGTGCAATTTACACGCAAAGAGATATATTGTGAGAACGAAGAAGACGACAAGCGGCTTATGTTTAATTCGACTATCCTGGACTTATTCTCAGCTTCAGAAAGGCAATTTCTCTCAGACTATTCTTTCAGCACTTTCTTCCACCACTCTAAGGCTGTTGATTTTTGCTCTCCCTTATTTCTTGACAGTTAGCTCTATTTGATAAGGATAATAGAAGAGTCTTCAATATTGAATGCCAACAATTACAGAAATCAATCGCTAATTAGTTGGCCATTTATCTTTGGCCTCTTTTGCTATCAGTTGGCTTCTTTCAGCCTCGGTAGATTCTATTGCCGAGGAGTCCAGCCTCCCTTTCAGCATACCCCATGCTCATTCTTTTCTCTATTTTTGTGGTAGTGTCTATTGATCACCATATTGCGGTAAATATAAGCGAATAAAATCTACATTGACAGACTCTAGCCTTTCTAGAACAAAAGTAATGTGACTTCATTGTATCAAACGCTGCCTAGTATGGATTGAAGTTTTTCCAGTGACTGTGTTACACAGAAGAGTGATTGCCCTTTACCAAGTGGAGAAATTCCCCTAATCAGTTATTGCATGTCTCAAACATAGATCTAAAATCAATGCAATTCTTGCTTATTCACCTGTTTTTCTCTCTTTTATATAAGACTGCATAGAGTTGAAATTCTTCTACCTTGACGGAATTTTTTTAGTTTCTAGAAGCTAGTTTTGGTAATTATACTCAAATAGTTGAGTTAAGTACAACCGCAAATTGTGCAATGCTACAATGTGGATTTCTAGTAATGCATTCAATAGTAAGGATTTTGTTTGGGTGAACCTTCTCAGCAGCAAAATCCAAAAACACAGCAAAGCGCTGGCATTACTAGAATTCTATTTGCTCAGATTCAATGTCAGGTTACATGCTGAATGTGATGGAATGGAGGTGTTTACTTAAATGTTACTGCAGAATGCCAGATGATGAATTGTGTTTATTACCGCATGTATCGTTTGTGTTATTTTCTGTTCATTACGCTCAGTTAAAGTAAAATAATACGTACCAACTTCAATTCGCGCCAATTATTTAGCCTCCTGCGAATACTTCATAATCATTGCATTGTCTTGTATTGCATTGCATTACATTGTGTTGTATTGCATTATATTGTATTTTAGTCTATTGTATTGTGTTGCATTGCATTATCTTGTGTTGCATTGTATTGCATTGTATAGTATTTTAGTCTATTTTATTGAATTGCATTGCATTATGTTGCATTGCATTGTATTGTGTTGTATAGCGTTATATTGTGCTACGTCGTATTGCATTGTATTGTTTTTTAGTCTATTGTATTGTGTTGCATTAAATTGCATTGTGTTCTAATCTGGCGTACCCAATAATTGTCTCCCCCGATTATTAATATTTGAGATTTTTTTCAATCCCCCGCTCTTATTCTAACCCTTCATTTATTAATTTTCTACAGTTTTGAGGAAGTTTATTTTTAAAATTGCGTCAAATGTGAACCAGAAAAGAGAATCCAATACATTTATTACTGGACAACTAGCCCAATTTCGCTTGAATCGTCAGGCCAGTGATATAAATGCAATTATTCCAATTATTCCAACTCCCAATTTATTTAATTTTCAAATATTTCCATCCCCCCAATTATTCCAACCCCCATATTTATTAAATTTTCCAACCCCCATTTATTCTAACACCCCCAGCTATTTGGTACTCTCGAGTATTTTAGTGTATTACATTGTATTGTATCTCATTATTGATTATCGTTTCTTAATAAGCACGACTTGATTCTTAGAGAAATGGTTATCATGGCTTGAAATACTATAAACCGTATTTGTTGAGCTAGAGGTAGAAGAAAACTCTATATTCTGTGGTAGAACAATATGTACTCTATATAGGTAGCTGCTTAAGCTGACAAATATTGGTGAAAACAGTTGATTTATTTTATTGGTTTGATGATACACAGTTCATTGGTAGGGCGAGTATGAAGCTCTAAAACTATTTTTCTATGTTTGCAGTAAGATGGCGTCAAGCTTCAATGGGCTACATCACTCTGAGATGCTCAGTTCAGCATTCACCTTTTAAATAGCAATTGTTTCTTATACGATGGAATGATTGCACCAACATAGGAGAGTCGATCCCGCATTGCTATGTCGCAATTTTGTAGAGCATTCTCCCTGCAGTGAAGTTTCATCTTTCTTGCATCCTTCAAAACCTCGTTGAGGCAAAGGTATGCATTACCTTTGCGTTGACTACGATTTAGAATTACGTCATACATGAAAGTGGGATGGCGTCTCTTATCCCGTCTATCAGAGATAAAGGAGAAGATCAAATGGCGGCATACATTAAACGATAAGGTGGAAACGGAACTTTATCCCTATACCTAACAGCTAAATAGAACAGCGTCTGAAGATTCACGTAGAATCCGCCAACTTGGATAAAAGAAATTTCTCGGCCATTGTTTTCATTTTCAGCTTTCTTTATCTCTTGAGGTCAGTAGTTGCTGTCTGTTTTCATCACTTTATTTTCAAGTTCGTCTTTACACCAGCTGATGTTGAATGCTTCTTCTGAAAATGTATTTCTGAGACAGTGTTCTTCTTGTCTAGCGTACGGCACTCTCCTGCATCTGTTTCACTACGAGCCAGAAATGACTAGCTATAGCATCCTTGTGATCTTTACCTATGGGAAAAAGATTCACAGTTCCAGGAAAGGGTTTCTAAAGCAAAAGGGCGCGTATTTTCAACGGCTTGGTTTGATATTTCAATTTCAGCTTCATTATCAAAGAGAGCCTTTACGGAATGAGCACAGCAGCTTCGGTAGCGTCGACACTAATGCATTTAAAAACGCATACAATTGGATGCGTTCTTGCACGTTAGATGCATTTAGATACCTTTAGATGCATCTAAATGTATGCGCTTTCATACGAAAATGCATTAGTGTCAACGCTACCTTAATCGCAGTACAATCTAGAAAAGGCTTAAAGGCCTATCTCCATTAAAGCGAATTACAGCGATCGCTGGAGAAAAGTGAGATTGAGCATGCGCACTTCAATTTTTTGGGCATATTGAGCGTTCTCTGGCGAACGGCCAGAAGTTGAACCTGGTTGAACTTTTCAGCGATCGCTCACAGTAGGTATGAAATCACACAATGTAAAGGTATCTCCGCTTCATAACCCAACAACTAGGAAGTAGTGGCCTAGCACTTAGTAGACTGAAAAAAGCATTTGGTTCAATCTGAACCCGATGTAAGTTAAACAATTTCGCTTTATGAGGATGATCCACAGCTCGCTTTAGCCGTTCAACTAAGAAAAAAGGAAATCTAGGCCCAGAATATCCTCAACATTGCAAGACAGTAATCGAAAATAGCGATAGAGAGTCAGTTGATGAACTCACCCTTGGCTTTGCGTTCACGAAATATCTGACGAATCCAACATTTATGTTTCCTTTTTTAATTCCGACCATAATTTCAAGGTATTGGCAAGCAGAGTGCAATGCGAATTCAGTCCCTCTCCGCCATATCGGAATATCTACTCGTTCACTGGGGAATGTGCGAAGGCATGGATACTGATTCTAGCGAATATTTTGAGCGATCGCTCGAAAAATTCGCTGGAATTCGCACTAATGGAGATCTGCCTTAATGTTAGATTTAAAGTTTGGTTAACGAATTATCAGACCACGCTATTTTTAGAAGAATATCTAATTTTTCTCTGAGTTTCACTATTCTTAATTTATTTTGTTTTAAGCCTTAGATTATTCTTATATTTTCTCGCGTGCCACAAGTGTAATTTCGCATGAATATCAAGAGTGGCCAAGCGGCCCAGCCAGTTCCATTAGCTTAACTGAAGTTAAGCATGGCTGTGTACGGTCAGAAACTGGATGGGCGACCTCCAGATGAACGACCGAAAGAGCGCAATCCGCCGTCCTTAGGAAGGGACGTTAAACTAGGGGTCCCATGCCTGGGTGCGGCATGCATAGTAGGCCTAAATTAGCTGAATAAGCTAGGTATAACAGCCTACTCAAAATAAAGGAAACAACAACAACAAAAGAAAAATATTAAAATCTTTATTGATATCTTACTTCATCACAAAACGAAGCAAAAGTGAAAGAGAGAAAGAAATATTGTAGTGATGGCCCAAATTTAATCTAAGGTCAGAATTATAACTAGCTTGAATCTTGCAGTATTCTTGAATTATTCTTGAATTTCAGCAATTCTGAGCCCTAGGCTTTCTGCACACAGGAGCGGATCCATTTTGGATCTGTTCCCGTTCAGATCCGATCCATGCAGGTCCCATGTGGACGCCGCTGATATGGATCCGATCCAAAGTAGTGCAGATGTGAAAAGAGGCTTCCTACTGCGCACAGGAAACCCTTGTATTCAATAATGAAAACAAGCCTCGTTTCGCACCTGCTCCAGTTCTTGATCGGATCCATGCGTCCACACGGGACCTGAATGGATCAGATCCAGACTGGTATGGCTATTTATCCTATCCAAACTAGTACGGATAGCAGAGCCAAACTGGATCGGATAGAGGAGGTTTCGTGGGTACGTAAGGTCTATCCGCTCCAGTTTGGGAACAGACCCAAACGGTCCGCTCTCGTGTGCACGCGGCCTTAATATTCTTTCGAACTTTGTTTTTATAAAAGAAGTGTACAGATTTTGCATTTCTCATATTTCCCACGCTGAGATCAACCTCTACTTATTATAGTACGTTGGCCTTGGAAGTAGGTCGTGATTTAAAGTTAGCAGCGTTGGATTATTGGCAGGAAGATTTAGTTGATGTTGTATCATGGTGTGCAACTGTGTGTTATAGTTTGGTCTCCAGGACGATATATAGAAACGCAGATGTATAATTGATGAATTGAGGATGAAGTATATTTCAAGAGCAAATCCATTTGTCAACTGGAAGTATTTATTGAACTGCTACACCATGAACAAGTGGCATCGAACTTGCCACAAAAGCAACCTGCATGTTTATTTGTTCCAGTTACATCTATGGATAGTCATTTTTGGTTTGATAAGTACGTCTTTGGTCCAGTACTGAAAATGTCTTAGCTTTTTCACGATTGCAGTATCAGAACTTTCTGAACGCTTTCTTAGCAAAAATCTTTTGAGTTCCAATGTTTTGCAAATGCACTTTAGAGGAAAATGAAATGCTCCATGCACACATGAAATTATGATAACTCTTAGTAAATAGCAGAAGTTAAACTGTTAGAGGAAAACCATTATAACATCCATAATATTTTGTACACAGATAAATTGCATTTTAAACATTTATATATTTGTAAACTTTCTTAGGTCTCAAGAATCCAGTGCTGAGCTTTCTCAACTTTTTCAGCCGTCGAGTACTACTTCCCTATAAACCACTTTCTTGTAAATAAGAAAACGTGTATTTTAGCTGCAAAGAAATGTCTCTGGAAGGATTCCCCTTTTCAGGAATAGCCAGCTCGACTGACATAGCTTTTGCCTACTTATGTATAAAGTCTGTATTAGCATCGCATTTTCAGTTCAAAAGTGGAACTTCTGAATATTTAGTTTGGACATTGAAAAACAAATGCTACACAAGCGGGATTGATAAATTTCACTTGCCAAAGAAAAGGCTAGCAATGGCGGTTAATATCGTAATGTGATTGATTTCATGACCTGGGATAGTGTAAAACACATTACGATCAGTGAAGTTCAAGGAAACGGTTTTTTCTTTCATAATATGTTTTGTGTGTAGAACTGACACCCGGCATAACTAGACAAGAAGTCAGAAGAAATAATGATAATTTGATTAAGAAGCGGTAGGACGTGGTAGAGAAATTTTTAAAATTTATCTGATAGCTCGTGCATTTTTAATGTTCGGAATCTTTCTGTTATTGTCTAGTCTCTTCCATCATATACATGTGTAAAGTAGGTGATATCTGAGTTCCCAAATGCGATCATGTTTATGAAAGTTTAAATTCAGACATTGCAAGCCCAATGATGCACACAATTGCCTTGCTGAAGTCCCTGTTGAAATGGCGCATGCAAGAAATGGTGACAATTACTTCGAACTCTACACCTACCAAATGGGAGAGAACTATTATTAAGTGATTGAAATTGACTTGAACTGAGCAAATCATTAGCATCGTAGCGTCTCATTTTCCTTTCATAGTGATGTAGCAACTGCCTGCTTTGTTTACATTACGTATTTGACGAATGTTAACCACTGAGGGTAGGAGTGTGTTATAAGTATGGTGGTCATATTTTGACTTTATTTTTCAAAATTTTGACCTAAAAAAAGTTGAATTATTGACCTAACTTTAACTTTTACATAAATACAATACACTTCCAGAAATTTTATTCTCCTTACGTTTTATTGAAAACCAAAAGAAAACATTTTCCAACAACGCCTGATAGAAAATTGCACTCTTTTGGAAGAACTGTGTTGAGAAGAAAACAACTTTATTCCACTGATCCTGCAGTTGTCCGAAAATTGTTGGTACCACAGAGAAAGGTGGAATTTTTTTAGCAGACTGAGTAACAAAACTTGCCTAGAAAAAGTTAAGCTTTCCTGGTTACAATGAAATAAATATACTTTCGTACACTCCACTCTGCTTTTGACTTTTCAGACCGTATTTAGTATTTGTGACTTTATTCCAGAAATTATTGATTTTTTAACTATATTTTGGCCAAATTTTACGTTTAGACTTTTCAACCGCTCTAATTATTAGATAGCAAAGGCTTTTGCATCAGTATTTTCAGTGGGTGAAGGATGTTATTTATTTTTTTGTTAAAAGTGAATTGATTCCACTTTATCAGTGCGAGGAAGACATACTCACTTTTTTGAAGACTACGTAGCTTTTTGTTGAGCCTCAATATTCATGAATATTTCTGGTTTTAAGCCTTGGATTATTCTTAGATCATTCTTAAGCGTCAAAATCGCAACTTTGTCTTAAAATCAAAGGAACATATTTACGTCTTTGTTTGATATCTTACTTTATCATAAAGCAAAACAAAAGTGTAACAGAATGATAAATTTTGTTTCGATATTGCAAAGTTAGTCTACAAACAGTACTACAACTCGAAGACACAAAATCTGTTGGTCATGGTGAAGCTTGAACATTTCAATATGCTTAACTTTTTCTTAAATTCCAGCAATTCTGAGCCTTGATACTCTTATAACAAAAAATAAATAACATCCTTCACCTAGAGAAATGCTGATGAAAAGCCTTTGCTATCTCATAATTAGAGCGGTGAAAAGTCTAAACGTCAAATTTAGCCAAAATAAAGTTAAAAAATCAATAATAACGAAACAACATTTATCATTATGTTACACTATTGTTTTGCTTTGCGACAAAGTAAGATATCAAACAAAGACTTAAATATGTTCTTTGATTTTGAGACAAAGTTGCAATTTTGACACTTAAGACTAATCTAAGAATAACCCAAAGCTTAAGACCAGAAATATTCATAAATATTGAGGCTCAACAAAAAGCTAGGTATTCTTAAAAAAAGTATGTATGTCTTCCTCACTCTGATCAACGGGAATCAATTCACTTCTAACAAAAAATAAATAACATCCTTCATCCAGAGAAAATACTTGCATAATGCTTATATTGTTCTTAAATTCCAGCAATTCTATACTCTTATAAGCTTTATTCTTATAAACACCAATTCGCTTGCCATTTTTGCTGCTGCAAGCAATAAATTGTACTACTAGCGATGAGCCTTCCTTTGTGCAACAGATGTTTCTAGCCTCCAGAAAATGACAGCAATCAACTATGGAGTTTTGACTCAGCATCTAATTTTATCTAGCCCTAAAAGCGAGTAGCGATATAAGTTGTCTTTCTTGATCATAAATTGAGGATTTGCATTTTTGTTTCCTGCTGTGTATGCAATAACTTGTGTTGCAATTAATATCAATAATTTAAAACTCAGCCTAATGGAAAATTGAGATTCTTTTGCGGGTGCTATGAGAGCAAGTAAGATTGAACTTTAGATACTTCGACTTGCTGTGAAATAGCTTTACAAACTCAGCAATCAAAGTGAAAAAACTACTAGTTTTGTTAACTCAGAGCAGATAGTACCCAAAAAATTATCAATGCGCTCTTGCTCGTCTGCATTCTTTCCCGCTAAAAGATATCTTCAATAACTGTACAACAATATCCTCTCCGTACGCATCCTGATACACAAAGCACGAGAAGCATAATATTCCTGACGGTCCTAACAAAGGAAATTAACACCGGGTGCCTATTCTTTAATGTCCAATGGCACCAGTATGGCCATTGTGATTTTTGCATTCAAAATTCTGTAATTTGTTGAGGCCCGGTCTGGCAGGAAAAGCTGGAATGCCATTTCATTTTTCCTATTTTGACTTGGGACTAATAAAAATTTGCAGGATATTTGTTCTGGAGCAGCGCCCATGTTGTGTCCACTCGACTGACGCAAGCGTAGGCTGACTCCCCATTGCGCTAAACATGTGCAGACTTTCTTTACAAGATGAATGCTGTTGCTGTGAGCAAGTTGATAGCCTCGATTTGAATTTAATGTATTTGTGGCATCGGTTTCTCTTAACAGCTTATTCTAGTGGTGGACGCTGAGATGTAGCTCCATGTCGCAGATTGTCATAACCGCCTAAAAGTGACTTCCTTTACTTACCACGAAATTTCCAAGCTGTTCGCGCATCTTTTTCGATATCTTAACTTACCATCTTAATGAAATCCTCAAATGCAATTCTTTGAGTAAAATCTCTTATCCTTGTTTGTGGTATACATCAAGACCGTTGTGTGTGAAAACCTCTCCATGTTTAACGGTGTATAAGCAGCTAATAAAGATATCTGCTTATTGCGGTAGGATTCTGGTCCTTACTGCTCCTCAAATCAAGCCTTCCATGGTAGTCATATCGTGGTATGGCTCAATTAGGAGCACGAAGACTCATCACAACAACGCGATTTAGCCTCAGTTTCGTCTTTTTATGAAATGCATCACCACCAAAATCTGCTTTTGTATAATTTGGAAGCCAATGGCAGTTGAAAAGAATGTATAAACATCAATTTCAGACACAGTTAGTGATGATTGTATGGAGATTTTAGTAAATATTAGCATAAATTAAGTTTTTGCTGGTGTCATCTACCAGCATTATGCTACATGTTTTTTCATAGGAAGGCAGTTTATAAAAAGTAATGATGGACTACTGTTAAAGAACGCTCAAAACACATTTTTTTTATAAGAGAAAAGAGTTTATAAGAAAATGAGGCTCAAATCGTCAAAATCTTAAGAAAATTGTAAGAAAATCATGAGACTCAGTTTCCAAAATTAAGTGTTTTTATAGGCCAAAAATCGGTATTTCGTCGTTATTGCATTCAAAATGTTAAAGATGGAATTCAAATTCAAGTATAAAATATTATTAACGGAAGTGTAAGCCACTCTAGCCAGTTTATTTCAGTAAAAGTTAAGAAAAATTTAAGAACACCTCAGGTTCAATTTCGGGAAAAGTTAAGAAAATTGAAGCTCAGGCAAAATAATGATTTTCTTATAAAAAAACGTGTATAAGAATATTGAGGCTCAAAATCGCTGAAATTTGAGAATTATGCGAGGCTCAAGCTTCGTCAAGACACAAGAAACCTTTGTATCCTAGCTATAATACTGCTTTCAGACGTTCTTTTGCATTTTCGGAACAAGATATAAGCTCTTTCTTAGTTTTCTGATGTATTAGAACATCACCAAAGATTGGAATATGTTCCTTAGATTTTTAGACAAAGCTACACCTTTGGTATTTAAGAATAGTTTAAGAATAATTCTAGGCTCAAAGTCAGAAAATTTTAAGAATGCTGAGGCTCGGCAGAAAGGTAGGGATTCTTAGGTAAAAAAAAGAGTTTACTGGATTTTTGAGGCCCAGATTAGTCGTTTGGTTTATGTGGATGTAAAACTCTAATTGTCTTTTCATAAAATGTTATATATGCGTGAAAAAAGAGTTTACTGGATTTTTGAGGCCCAGGTTAGTCGTTTGGTTTATGTGGATGTAGAACTCTAATTGTCTTTTCATAAAATGTTATATATGCGTAAAAAAAGAGTTTACTGGATTTTTGAGGCCCAGGTTAGTCGTTTGGCTTATGTGGATGTAAAACTCAAATTGTCTTTACATAATATGTTATATATGTTATATACCTAGCATATGTTGTACATGTTATGCTCTCTTTTCTCTGACAGTTTGTCATAAGCTGTTGACAAGCATTTATTATTTCATGAATTCATGCAATTTCTTACAATGTTTTTGGGTGCTCTCTCCTTGACTAGTTTATCTATTGAGGGAGCTCCTCCTTATAAGGAATTCCCTACATGCAAATTCCCGTAAATTTTTGTTATTTTGTTAGCCTGTATTTCTTATTGTTTTTTGTGATTTCGTTGTATGTTGTAAGTAATTTTAAAGGCATTTTGTATGTAGTGGAATTTTAAAACAAAAATGAATTGAATTAGTACCTTTACGTTGTGACAGCCGATGGGAAAGTCAGTGCTTCGTTAAACACCTTTTTCGAAATTACAAAAATCACATGCAAACGTCATTACAGTCACTGCAGCGAAATTACAGAAAAAGTCATTAAAAACACGCAAAAATGATAAAAATCATGCATAATACCACAAATTTCAAGCAAAATAGTACTGAAATCACGTACATTATCACTTAAATAAAAAATATCAAAAATCAAAGTGAAAATCATCTAACTCTAGAATTTTGGGGAGAGCAATGGAAGCATACAGTGCCTCTCTTTCATGCAGTCAGTAATTTCTAGGCAAGTAACGCTCTTCTTGCAAAGCTATTTGTTTTAACAATCACCATGGCAACTAAGCTGTAGATAACTCTACTCTTTGGAAATACAGAAACTCTTTAGAAGTTACATTCAATAGTTTTATTGAGCAATGTGAAAAGCGCTAAGTATGACTCTGTTTCTAAACAATATGTGTTTTGTGCCACCGAAAAAAGCTGCTTACTGCATAATCCGATCGTTTGTTTGCAAACAATTGAACGTCATCAGTTTCATGTGTGAGAAAAAGATATATGACCGTCATGTGTATTGAAGTTTGTATTATTGAAAAATTGCTCACTTGACATAGCTACCTTTGCAAAATAACCGATTTCTTTGCTTGAAGTTGTGTTATTCAATTGAGCAAGTAATGTACAGTAGTAAATAGAATCTGGTATATTTTGAATATGTAATTCCGATCATAACGAAAGATTCGTATTATGATTTGGTAAATACCTTATTTTTTACCAACACATAATACGAACCTTTCACTAGGAGAAATCGGCTGTAATTGTCTTAGTTCTGTACAAAACTACAGCCTGCGGTACGGTATAGCAATTTTGAAATGATTCGCTGAAGACAGACCTGATAGCCTATAATAAGAGTTGGCCTCAGTCAGTCTGTAATAACCACGGAAAAATGAATCCTAAGCTATTCTTTAGCTGTCCGTTCTGTTGGAACAGCACCTTCTACTGTGACTATAGAGACTGATGCGTGAGTTGCACTATCTATTGCACACGTCACACTTGTAGATGGACTCTGTACTCAGGGACGAAATTTAAGGGTTCTATGGGGGTAAAGCACCTCCCCAACCTTGAAGATCTGCCATTTCGCAGGGCAAAGATAACCATTTGATCAACTAATGCTACTAGAAAGAAAAAAAGGTCACAGAAGACCCTGTAGCCAACTCGTTAATTATGGATCTCATTTTCGCAGGGAAAATCCTCTGGCATCCTTGAAAATATATTGAAGTTATTTCCATGTCTGTATAGTTGAAATTACTATAACAACACAGCTGGAAAATGGTACAACTGGGAACATTGAGTAGATAGCTCACAGGTTTTATTGTTAACTGAATCCCTGCTTAATCCATACTGTATTTCCATCTCCCTGCTGAAACACGCCTAATCTAAGCATGCTGGAATTGCAGATCCATGGAATATTTGCCTGGATGGAGCATTGCTTGATGGATGATTAAATGCCACCCCTCCAATCACAAACTTTGGATTTTGCAATATCATACCACGTTTTAAGCAATCTGTTTTAAAGTGGATTTCTGCGTGTAGCATGGCATCCACTCGGAACTCTCGCGGGTAGGGGTCTATCTTTAAGAAGCAATGGTTTTGGTTAGTGCTGTTTTGACTTAGAAAGAAGTGCCTTAAAAGAATTTTCCAGACTTCCTTGTAGTGAGTCTTGCCACCATTCCTTTTTCAGGAGAGTTTTCGCAATATTCCAAAAGCAAGTTTCTATTTTTTGCTGGAATGGGCAGACCACCAGCAACTACGCGTAGTTGCCGGCCTAGAAGGGGTATGAAGAGGACGAAGAAAGCAGCAAATTTTATTCCATAGCTTAGCTAGCAGCATTGCGCAGATTTGTAAGACTTGCTGATCCAATTTTGCAACACTAATGACAGTTTTTCATTGCCAATACCTGGAAAGAAAATGTTGCAGCTTTTGGATATAGCGTTATTGAAGCATATACCTTTTTGGATATAACACAGTTTGAAATAAGGCCTTCAGGATGCGCTTCTCATAACGCCAGTTAATGATCATGATTAAAAAAACAACAAAGGCTGGAAATTTACATGAAGTACCAAGTAAGCATTAGGTAGGAGTTTTTTGTTAGGTTCGTGTGCACAACCATAGCACAACACATGGTATGAGTTTGGTCATAGCAGTGTCAGTTGTCTTAACCCTATCAACTTGTGTATATTGATTTCCCTGAAAGCGAAATTAGTCTCTTCATTGATTTCCCTTCGCATCTCAAAAGAATCTGTGTGTGCAAATTATCTTATCAGTACTACATGTGGTTTTATTGAATGCATCAGATTGAACAGATTGCTCAGCAGTATGCTATAGCAACCGGTAATATTACAAAATCCCTCTGCAGCATCCACAGTGATTCGAATAATAACCTCAATAAGCCGCTTGTTTTGTACAAAAAACAACTCATTTTACGACGTTGCGTAAAGTTGTTTTATCTGCCCACAACACAACACTCACGAACGCCGTACACAATTTCAATGGTTTAACTATCTTGCTCTCTTCCAAAAACGTCAGAGCTTGTTCAATATTGGGGTTGAGGTAGGGCTATTCATTGGTTGAGCTGGGGGTGACGGGTGTTCGCCTAGGGCCAACTGTTTGGTTTTAAAGTATTGAAGGTAGAGAGCCCAGCCCACAGGGATGGAGCTAGGGGAGACCTAAGGAGCTATAGCATCGTATCGAAGCTAGGTAGCCCCCCTCGGAAGAGAAAAGATTCTTTTTAAAGTATTATATTGGCATTTCTAGAGCCCCTGCTAGCCATATCTTAGTCCCTCCGCCGAAAGAGTCAGCTCTCATCCATGTTTTCTATCTTCCCTTTATATCGTATGTTGTTCAGGAACCTTAGGGAATCATTACAAGGCTTGTTATGTAGTCTTACAACGATCAGTACGAGGTCAATCATGTTCCCATCAATTAGATTATGGCTTGTTTTGTGTCTTCCTTTTATACAGTGTTGGCCTTTTACTCTTTTGAATTTTCTCTAATTTGCATTAATCTCATAGTGACTCAGTTGTGGTAAACAGTCAGTAAGCTAGTGACATACACGCCCTGGTACTGTCGTGATTCAGTCTGATTTCTTTTTTTTATGTTCATATTAATAATAAAGTAGTAGGATAGCCTTATTTTGAGTTCCTTCCCACATTTTCCGTCATTTCCTTGAAAGGTAAGATATTGCAAAAATACATTATTAAGTCCACACTCTCCCACTCATTCCCCTACGAAATACTGTAGATGTTGGTATAGTTAAATATTATTTATTCGAAACTTGAGCCTTTGATACACCCTGGGGGTGATTTCTAAAAGCTTTAGCCAGGGGGCTCTAGGTGCAACATGATGAAGGGGGTGTGACCTATCTTCAGCCACGCCCATATTTCTAAGGATGGAAACATGACAATTTAGAGTAATTGAGATATGATATAGCTAATACCTAGAAAGAGCTCAAAAGCCATGTAGCAGCGAGGAAATTCGTCATAGCAATACAATATAAAATATTGGAAGCAAAGTAAATGCACTTTAAAAAGCAAGATTAATACAAAATTTTATTCTCCGTCCTCCTGAGCCCAATCTCCATAGAAATCACCCCCCTGGATATACCTCCCATAGCACTGAATTTTTCCCATGCTACTGGCGTCATAAATATGATGCCAGGCTGAGAAAAGCTCAGGAATAGCGAGTGTAGTAGAGCTAGAAAATGAAAGATTGAATAGGCCTATGTCTATGATTTAAAGCAATTGTTGAATATAGGCATGCGGTAGCAGTAGAAGCACTGTGGACTTTTGTGTACTGGGCACTGAAATGAATACACCCACTTTTAGCTTCGTCCTTTTATCATTGAAATCATCATAGTTTGTACTTTGATTAGAATATTGAAATAATGCTGACATGTGGCCAGATGACTGAATAGCATTAAAGTGCAGCTTAAATCTAAAATGATCAGATTGTGCTATCAGTGGATGATTTCTACTAGCTGTCTTTCCTTTATAGTTACTTATTTATGGCTTTCATTCATCCATGGGGCCCAGAAGGCACTACAACCCTAGAAGTCATACCCCAAGCAAGTTTTCCTCTAATTAACCAGATTGAATTTGTCTTTTTCAAAATCAAGAAGCTACTGAAGACGATTCTTCCTTTAATGCATTCGAATTGATGGTCTTTCACCAAGAAACATGATTTTTAAAGAATCTGAAAATATAAATTAGTGGAAAGAAATGTGAATTTTGAAAGTCAATCAGAACCTTAGTGAAAGCAGAATTTTCGGTGAGAGACAACCAATCATAGGCTTCTCTTCATGGCCCCTTTCAACCGATTGCCCACTACCTACCAATGTTTCACTGCCTCAGTTGTTTTTCTTTAATAGGCAGGCATTTGGAGGAAATCTGTTTGTGAAATGCACAGTTGTGTGCCAGACCTCCTAGCAATTAGCTGCCGATCAATACTGGTAGAACTATGTCACTATCTCAACCGTCCGGTAGCACAATAGTGATTGCTTTTTCAGCTGTTCAAGTTCAATTCAAGAGAGAGGCCTGATTACAAAGATCCTTTGTTTCAATTCAATTTAACAGATGTCCGTATTTATGGGAAGTCACGTGGTTCTTATCGAAGTTCCTTATCAATAATTTAAACAGTCATCATCATACGAAGCCAAGAATTTTAAATTAAATATGTTTACATTTTGAAATCTAGCCAGTCTGTTTTGCTATCAGTGCTAAAGTTGTCCCCAAAGCTATCATACTGATTAAAATATTTTCCTTTTAAATGAATAATGACACTAAAATTTTGCTTACGAGTTAGGAGAGGGGGATGATTTCGCAAGCCTTTGAAGGGTTTTAGAAACTGCTCCCACAAATAATTAGGATACAGTCATTATATGGGCGACTATTGCCACAGCTTAATGACCCAGATATTGATTTGGATGAAGTTGCGGAAAGGACAAATATCACAAAATGCGCAATAGAAGATTGTGCAATAGATCATTTTTTGAAGGTAAGCGCGCGTCATGCTATATCTACTTTTGAACGTTAAAGTTGCGGAATATTTCAGAAAGGAAAGAGCCCTCTTTGACTTTATCTATGTTTGCAGGAAATGACCAGCCGCTAAAAGCCACTATTCTCAGTACCAAACGCAATTGTCTTAAAATGCTCTTAAGTAATATCGTGATGGAAATCTTTAACCTTTTCACAACCTTTAGAGATAAAAATGTAACTGAAGGCATATATTTCAATGACATACTCAGCTAAATTGTCACTTATAAACAATACCTGCTCCTTCGCAGTAGCATGTGCTAATGAGAGAAGTGGTTAGCTGCAATAATGAATGAAATGGTTAGCATGGAAAGCAAACCTGTCTATAAATGTTGCAATTTGATTGGAGTAATGTGCGAAAACCAGAAGGATACTGAAAAAAGAGTATGGGGAGGAACACCCTCCCACATTCTTGACGAAGTAACTTGTGGTTCTTTTTCTTGTAGGTAGAACCTGGCGTAAAAATTATCGTTTGTCGGTGCCTGTGGGAAATGTTGTAACCTTTCGGTAGATTTTGTTTGTTACACCCCCACTTTAAAACTCCTTCGGCACGCCATTGGCGCAAATGTCACAACAGACTTATTAGTGAATTATTGAGGAGATCATGATTTTCATTCTCGTTTCCACTGTACGTGAGCCAGATGTTCAACCTAGGTTATAGCAAAAACAGGAGAAACTCTAGTGTTCTCATACATTTTATGTCAAGCGAAAAGAGCGATAGTCTTACACACCGCCTCAAAATTATCTTTGTCCTTTATCTCTATATTTCTAGCAGATAATATGAGGGAGAGATATAGACATCTTCTGAGCCTGGATCTGCCCGTACATGAACTGGAATACATTCCAAACCTTTTAATCGCTTGATTTATTCGTTCTACATAAGAGGAAGCTTTACCAATTGATAGCTTAATATGATTTCACAGAGATAAGCAACGATGGATTTTGCTGCACATCTGGATATGAAGTAGTACCTATCGTTTGAAGACTACGTATAAACTTTAGTACAATATTTACTGCCGTGAAGAGTTGGTGTGCTTCCAACCTAAAAATTGCCCTCCAGAATCCTAAAGAAAAGACTGTTAAGCTTGGTTTCCGTATGGCCGTATGCAACTGGGATGCATCCCCGCTATTGGCGATGCGACAACGATGCGATAGCGAAGCGACGAAGTGACAGCCATGAATTGCGAACATTTAGACGTTTCCCTTCTCGACAGGGACGTCGTTGATATCACAGAAAGTCTGTGGCATCACCAACGCAAGAGAAAACGCCCCCGTCGCGTACGATGGTATGGAAACCAGGGGTTAATAGCTGAACTGACGAGGTTGTTGTGGGCACTAAGACGTCAGAAATATAGCTTCTTCTTACTGAGCGCATGTGCTAGAGAATTCATTAAAATTAGTCTCACAAACAAGGATTACTGCAAAACGTCAAGAAGTGAAATAATGTTAAATTATAGACGAAAGCCTTTTAGAATAGTAATAGTGAAAATATATCAGTTAGTGGAGTCCAGATTGTCTCGAGAAGTAGGTGTGCAAGATGAGGGAAGTAACAGGGTTGATTGGATTCTATTGTTTTACCATATTTGTTTTGTTAAGAATTAGCTCAGTGATCGACACTCTCAGGTACTTAATAGAAGGGGGTCTAAATAGCTTGGGATTGGAACAAGGCTGTCTCTCATTATAATATCACTGGGAGAGTTCTTCTGCAGGCTGTACGTTTTGAAAAGTTTTATGAAAGGGATAGATTGGTGAGAGTAGTTAAAAGATAGATTAGGACAGTTTATAGTCACTTGCACGAGTAGTTAGTGGCCATTAGCTGGCAAGCAGGAAGTAAAACACAACTTTAAGTACAACAGAATAGCGGTGTTTAATCTATCCAGACGGTTGAATGCTATTGTAGATAATGACACACGCAGACGGCTTGATGGCTATTTTCAAAGAAAAGGTGATGGGAAATATTGGTTCTCCTATAGACTGAAAATGAATTTTTGCAGTGGAGAAAGTACTACTTCAGAATCTGTAGCATTATCTAGTGTATAATGTATGCCTATGGGTAAGACAGCTAAATCTAATCGCATGCAAGGATGCTAAGGATAATTTCGTGTTTAAGGCAATGTACTACCGTGTGTGAAAAGAGTCATCAGGCGTTTTGTATGTTCAATCTTGCGATTTGCATTCGTAGATCTAATACGATTTATGTAATAGGATGGGAGGCTGCAATACCACTGCTACAGAGAATGAGGATTTCAGAAGCATTGCATGACAAGAAAAGTGGAAAGAACTCCTAGTTTTAAAAAGGCATTGCATTCTGGGGTGGCCCCAGGGGAGGGCTAGGGAGCTATAGCACCCCATCGGAGCATGCTAGCCCCCGTCGGATGGAGAAAAACAACTTTTGTCGGAGATTTTTGGAATTTATAGTACCCTAAAAACCGTATTTTAGCTCCCTCGTTGGAAATTCCTTGCCCCACCCCTGATTGGAATCCGGTCAGTAAGTGACAAAGACTGGTATTTATGCTTCTACGAAAACCATGAGTGAATATTTTGAGCTTTCCTAGTTTCTTTCTACTTCTTACTCAATGTCTAATCTGAAAATTTTAGGCAGCTTCTCCACTTTATGAAAAGAGAAGGCAAATGTCTGTGCTTATCTGCTAAATATGAGTTTTGGCTCTGCTTTTATCTTACATAGCATCATAACTCTAATGACACGAATGAGAGATGCATAGGCAGTGACTAGCCATTAAACATTATAAACTTTTATCCACACTAATACAATTTGAATCGGGTGCTATTTCAAGTATTAAAGCTTCCTGCTCACTTTTTCCACGATCTTCGCTATCTTCGCTTTACTTTTTCATAGTACCTTTTATGATTACATCGCCTCTGCTACCTTGAAACACAATGGTATTTCTAGATTCACACTTCTCTGACTAGTGAAGATATTCATAACTGTGCTTACGAAAATCACTTAGCCCAAGCTATAATTTTCCGACTTTTCCAAATGCTGTTCTCGCTCTTAAGCTTAGTTTCCATATAATCGTCTCTATCGTAAGGATCGCTTCCGTCCACAGACGATCGGGACGATCATATGGAAACGAAGTTTTGTGCTTCAGACGATCCTTGCGACAGAGACGACACGATCTTCCCAATAGAACTGAAGTCTATCCTTACGACAGAGACGACCCGAAATAGCGGAATCTTATTGTTCTCCTCTACGCACAGGTCATGAAGTCGTACAGGGAATTAATTGTATCCCTCTTCTGGTACAATGGTATCCCATTTTGGATGCTAGAGGGGGGCTGTCATTAAGCCCATGAAAGATTCCATGATCGCAGGTGGATAGCTGATGAATCGTACCATCTCCTGTTTATTTCTCTGTCATTTATTGTACTTTCTATTGTCACACTGTTACTAGCTATTAATTGAAGCCAGGTTTCCAACAACCAGCGTTGCTGGGGCTACCCTTTCTTTCTTAATTTCTGCTTTATATTGTTTCTATGCACATGCACGACATTGACAATCACATGGAAACCAACAATCGTGAGGATCGTTTGAGTCGTCTCTGGCTGCGAGTTGACAGAGACGATCCTTGCGACAGAGACGATTATATGGAAACCAGGCCTTAGGGGTGATTCACTCGTTAGGTAACGCCTCTAGGGGAGATGGAGGGAGCTATAGTACGGAGCGTTATGAAGGGAAGGGGGGTCTCTAAAAGGCAAATTTAGCGTTGCGTAACGGGTGAATGATCCCATTGTCTCATACGAATAGTAAGTGAATGAACCAGCAGTAGATGAATGACTGAACTTCTAAATGAGGGAAATGAATATATGATTGATTAAATCTCTGAATTTTCTAATCCTTTTATCTCTCTGATGTCCTGAGTGAGTAAGCAAATGAATGAATCAAATAAAAAATGAATGAATGAATGAATGAACTTCTAAAAGAATAAATGAATGTGTGAATTACTAAATTCTTTTATCTTTATTCTCTTGGCGCTAATTTATATTGCTTTATCTTCATGTTATGCTTGCATTTCATAAGATGGTACTAGAATTTCGTACAAAAGAGACTTAGAATCTTAATTATATTAACTCACAAAAGATAACGGTGAAGATAATAAACACGATGTCATGTAATGATGATGAATTAAAACAAAATTAATAAGAAGAACATAGTCACACGTTGATATTGCTATCTTCATGAGCACTTTGCATATCACCCTTTCTAGTGTAGCGAGCAGTGAAATAGCATTGAAGGCTAGAGATGACAGTGCTGAAAGAAACTATAATTTAAATATCCGATCTATTAGGAATCTCCAAAAATTAGAAAGTTTGATTTGCAACAAGCTCCGTTGATTGTTATAGACAATGATAGGGATGCTACGAGCACCAACCACCAGTTTACTGCCAAAAGAATGGAGCAACAAACAGCTGATACCAAGCAATAATCTAAGGTGCAATGACCAATTTCTGGAGTTGTAAAGCAAGAATATGCAGCAATAAGTTGGAATTTGTGCAGTTAAGAATAATAACGTCACATCGAATATAAAGTTACTAACAAAATAGAACACTACAATATCAAATTTTTCGCTTCAAGATCATTATTTTAACTTCTTTTCGTTTGTAGTCCTCCGTTTAATCAGTTTAACTCTTAGCTTCAAAACCTTTGTAAAACCAGACTAGCTTCTCAGCCTTTGCAGTTTCTTTAACCCTACGTCCTCGTTCTTAGAGGGAAAGGCGAACAACCGGCCTCGTATCAGGTGAAAACGAGGCTAAATTTCTTAACTCACTGGGCAGTTTATGATTTTGTGCCCTGATGAACATTCCTTAGATCACTACCCGGCTAATGCCATTCCTTTTTACTTTCTTCTTCTCAAACCTTTTGTTGTAAAATTCCTATTTGAAGGTAATGCTCCTTACCAGCGCCGTTTAGATTTACGAGGTAAAGCAACAAGTGAGACTTGGTATGAATTATGTTGTCAAATGGGAGATTTAATAATGTGTTCATTGTTCACAATTCTGCCTTTTGCAGATATCTCACGGAGCCTTATAGTCTGCCGCTGTGATAGTAGAAGATTCGCATTTAAAGACACGTGGATATTTCTTCTCTGTCATCCGATCATCTGACTTTCGCAATAAATTTTAAAGCAAATTCTCCTAAAGCCCTTGTGTGTTCTCTTTTCTAATTGGATGAAGCTGTGCGCCTGTTGCAAACTCCTAATTGAATTTAAAGTTTGTCAATTAGGCCTTGACTAATCTGTGCCATTTTGGTGAATATTTGATTGTTTTTGTTGGACACGTACTTACAATTGTAGCCTCTAAGACAAAAGCATGTTAAATTTGCATCTCGCAATATTTCTTGCATTCACAACAATGTGACTTGCTGCGTTGCACTCTTAGTTCCCGAATAAGCGAACGATCCTAATAAGGGGAAGGTTGGAAAAATTCTCAAGATGAAATAGGGTGGTCGGAATAAGCGGGGGTCGGAAGCTTTGAGTAACTGTGTAACAACCAGCACAAATACAAAATGCCCCGATAAATATAGCTGGAAGCGAATACTTCGCGGAATCTTGCCACATATATCTTATTCATTATTTAAGTAACTCAACAAAAGCCCCAAATTTTTGCAGGTTTTTCCTAGAAAAATTGAAAAGTTAATAAGCGAGGGACCTAATAAGAGCGGTGGGGTTGGAGTATTTTTCGAAAAAAATAAGCGGGGGGAGGCGCCTATTCGGAACCTAGGAGTAAGATACAAACATTCAAGCTATTAATTTTTTTATTGGCATGTGCATTCTGTATCGCGTAACTTCGAATGTTTTTGAATTATTGGTGAAACACAGAATGTGACAATCGCTTTTTGCACTTACTTTCCAATTTCTAACCTCTCTCCTGGTTTTCTACTACACCTTCAGAAGTTTGTGAATATAAATATACATACATACATACATACATAGATACATACATACACATATACATACATACATACATACATACATACATACATACATACATTCATACATACATATATATATATATATATATATATATATATATATATATATATATATATATCGTAATTATCTATGCTATCATGTTTCCTGACAGGATTGATTTTTCCCTTGTGAGGGACTAAAAGTTCTGACGGAGGACCGTAATTTCTTTTCCTACTCTTTCTGGCAACTTCTCTGGATGAAATAGTATTTGGGAGGTACTTTTTGCCGTTTAGGGAGTCTGGCCTAGCAATCCGATCCGAGATTGAGATTCGTTGATTTGACATCTCATTCTATACAGCCTAGTACATGCCTCGAACTGTTATTGTAACATGCTAAAATATGTTTCTTTGTACAAATCGTTAATTGATCAGAAACTGAGAACATGGTATATCAGGTTTGGAATTTGAAGCTGCACCCACTCTACCTATCTTTATGCGAACTGTTTCATTGGGAAAATGTATTGTAATGTCAGCTCCATCCTTTTCTTTATTTCATTCGCACAATAGAAACCGAAAATATTTACTTTATTGCCTTGGATTCTGTGGTGAGAATTGTGGTAGTGGCCTTTCTTCTACAAAATAATATCTAAAGGAGAACTTAAACAACGCGGTTTTCATATTTTATTGATTTCCCTGGACCTCCTTGTTGATGATATTGGGGTTATTAGAAGGCGAAAGTGGAATGTATTCAGAGAGGTTCCTCTTTACAGAAACACCTGAAGCAAATACAGCAGGCTTACTATCAGCTGCAGAGCTAGGACTCTTGTTTGCCCATCATTAGTACTTAGGTGAAGATCTTGGTTTGAATTTGTGTCATAATCTATGAGTTTACTTTCTGCTGTTTAAATCAATTTTTAAATGCAGTATGTAATGATCACCGAAGTGTTCCAACTGGGCAAATGCAAGTGCTAAAATTTGGTCCACAATTCACCTAATGCAATAACCAGAAACAGTTTTCATTAGTAATGATTTCAATACCTTAGATCTATCCAGGGCTTTTGCAAGGAGGGAGCAAATGGCATCCGCGAGTCCAGCTATCACCTTGCAATTACTCACATCGCTGTTTGTTACCCGATCTAAGTGGGGACATCAGAGCCGGTCTCAAGCCCGGATAAAGGAGGAGATTTGGGGTGTGGCGATCCCTGTAAAATTCAGCCTCGTATCCACATGAGGACAAGAAATAAAGACTATTCAGCAATGGAGAGGACTTATTCGCGATCTCAATGTGGCGGGCCAAGGGCAGCAATGCCTGCAATAGCCCTACCTGCACCTGGACCTGGACATCGCTGTTGATCCTTTCGAGGTCTCTTCCTCGTCTTGTAGAACCATCACTTCTTGTCACCCTTCCTTTTGCTCCGGTAACCTCTTGCATTAGATCAATTGTTCTTTACCTTGTTTCGATCGAGCCCCAAGGGTGGTATGGTTCACCCCACTAGTGTGATTCGTGACGTCACGTTCTGTTTGTGCACTAATGCAGTTTACAGTTATATAGATATTTGAATCTGAAGAAAGAAAAGCATATTTCATTTTTCCAACCACGAAGTACTCAATGAATGCATGCACGGAACTTGCGGGGCTCAGTACCTCCGACAAGGCTAAGAACCACTGCATTAGATAATACTTTCTGTAGTGCACCCGGCAAACTGTGACTTTTACTATACTTCTTTAACTGAGGAAGAAGAAGAAGAAGACGAAAAGGAAGAAGATGAAGATGAGAAAGGCAAAAAAGAATGGGAAAAAGAAGACGAAAAAGTAGGATAAGACAAAAAAGAAGAGGAAGATGAAGAAGAAGAAGAAGACGAAAAAGAAGAAGATGATGAAGAAAGAAGAGGACGAAAAAGACGAAAACGAGAAGACAAAAAAGAAGATGACCAAGAAAGTTATGCTGATTGATATGATGATGATGATTTTAGTTATTAGGGAGATGATGATGGTGAGTTGGGATAAGTTGTAAAGATCTCTTGAAGTACTATTTTTTCCATTTTAATCTTGTTTGCTACCTTTCTTTTGTAGAATAATTAGACTCTACTTGGCTTGAGCATGGTCTATCGTGATGTCATATCCTTTTCTTACCTACGGGCAGAAGACAAAGTTTACACAAGTTTATTGTATGAAAGTGATATTAGAAGAAAGAGGAGGACACATAGACTCTAAACTCTATAGAATAGTGTGGGAAAAGTTAAGAATAGATCAGCTTAGAAAGATAAATCTGAAGTGGAATTAGATAACGGTCATTTCTTTTCACTTCAAAATAAAGACAGTCAGCTTAAAGACCTACGTTTTGAATCCTCAAGATAGCATTTCAAACATGGTGAATGGAATATTGTCCTCAATCTTACAAAGATATTGAATTTTGTTAGAATAAAAGGACAATCGAAGAAGAGAATATCAGATTAGAGTAAAGGAAATTCAAATTACTGTCCGTTGGAAGCTAATAATTTTAGGTCAACCGTTACAAAGCAACAATTTTTTACCACATTGTTTGATTATCAATAAAACTTAGCATAGGATTTCTTTGCTCGTTCTTGTGAATCGCTCGGTATTATATAGATCCGAGCTGATATCGCTCTGTGTTAGCAAAACGCTCTGTGCGTCTTCAAATAACGCCCGCCAAGTGGAAGCATCTTTTCGTTTCAACTATTCCTTCAAAACATGAGCAGAATGCTATAGTATTCTAGTGCTTAAAAAGAGATGAAGATTGCGAGTGCAGAGCTGCGGAACATCTTCATGTTTATCTAGATTTCTTCAATCCAGACGTTTGGAAGGTGTAGACTGCAGCAACAGACTTGTCGTGATCGGAATACAGTTCTTGCTAGGCGTATGATGGCACAAGGAAACAATGACCAAAAATGGTTTAACTCAATTGCTGGAGGTTGGAGCTTAATTCCTATTTGAAATTTCATTAGCGGGACCTCTAAAGATGGAAACTGATGTCGGATATCGGAATCGTATTTGCATGGAATCATTTTGTAAACAAACCCTCATCAGCTATTCGCCGTTCGAATTTTGGCAATAACAGATTCAACAGAACACCTAGGAACAACGGGCATGGAATCTCTTGCGAGAGATCTTTCGCTACTTAAATTCAAATTTGTATTTACTGGCCTAAAAACAGATGTAGCACTACATTGACGAAAATTTTGGTAGAGCTGTCTGATCTCAGCTTAGTCACTGCCGCCCTAACCGTTGATCCCTAGGCAATTTATTGATGAATATTAAAAAGAGGTCCTGAATAAAGATTAAAGAGGGGTAAAATATCTTTTATGGAAGCACCCTGGCTCTTATAAAGATTAAGTAAATTGTACCGACTAGACATAGCTTTATTTAAAAACAAGATATTTTTTGCTTTACGTCTACTGAAAGTACATAGCATCACTTAGCTAACAACAAAACTATTTGCGAATATAGACTTTATATACGGGAAGGGTAGTTGTTCTATCAATTTTGCTTTTTTTCTTTTCTTTGACTGCTTTTCGTTATTTTTGCAATCATTACATACACACTCATATGTTTTCCTATATCAGAGAGAGAGAGAGAGAGAGAGAGAGAGAGAGAGCAAGGTTGGGATTTTACTGTAGTGCAGTGCAGTTAAGCAAACGCTGTTATTCTTGCTTTAAGAAGTCCCTTGATAATGAATCGATTGTTTTATCCTAGAATAATATTATCAAGTGTTAATACTTTTGAATTCAAAGTTATTCATGCAGTTATTCATATATAATCTTGTCACAGTCTTTTCGATAACATTGACTTTTATTTCTTTAGCAACATTTACTTATGCTTCAGCCTTTGAATAAACTTTTACCATTATTATGACTTTCGTGCATATGTTTAATCTCCCCTTTATTTCTGAAACAACATTTTACAACTTCAAGCATGTGATATTTTCACATCAACATAGAAGCTGCTTGAAAGTGGCAAGACAAAATTTTCTCATGTGATATAACTAGCCTGCTTCAATTGCGTGCATTTGTATTTTAATAACAGCCAGCATTTGCGTATTACAATCACAACTACCTCTTTGAATTCCCCTCAGATTATTTACAAAATAACCAATCTAGTCTCCCTTTCGCTTCATCCTTAGAAGATAATTTGTTTTTATGGCTGTACAACTTCATATTGATCCGCTAAATTATGCATGGTGCTACGATGCTTTACTATTCATCCTGCCCTTCATCAGAACCACACTACTTGCAGCGTTTACAAATTAAGGTATATCAAGGAAATTGCTGAGAAAAATATGATTTTTACTTATTTGTTTTGATGCACATAATTTACCTCATAGAAAGAAACTGTAGAAACGGAGATTTGGCATTGTCCTACACCCATTACTAATTCATTTTGGCGAGCGTTTTCTATAGTTAGATTTCTTTCTTTTTCCAAATATCACCGTTGGAAAGCCATTTTTCTTGCCTAAGTACAATGACAGCTAATTGCCTATTGCAAAAATCAACGAGTAAAGCGTTCATTCCCGAGAGCAAATCATTCCCTTTGACTTGACGTCCATCTTTTTCTATTCAATGGCCAGTCAATTGTTCTGATATGAAAATTGTATTGAAATATAGTATATAAGCATATTAGAATAAACCAGCAGAAAATATCCTGCGGCTTTTCGCAGAACAGTTATGAATGTAAAGTTTGTAGAATGGTATTGATATTGAACTTGTGGTGGCGGTTTTCTGTCTTCAATGACCATCTTGATATTCTTGTTCTATAGAAGCCCTGGATATTTATCAATGTATAACTGATTAGCAGTTATATATGTACTGTACAGAAGATATTGAAGGTACTTCGTTGTTATTAGGTGAACTCATTTTTATGTACCATAGTTGGACTAATAGTGATGCTATTCAGAAAAAGGATCAAACATGTTCACGACAGACAGATTTACATTAAAGTCAACCAGGAGAGTGCCAAAAAAGACGACGATTGTTATGCTATCTTCATGATCTCTTCTTCTTTTCCTTTTCTAGCTTTCACCTCCAGCTTATTTAAGGGGTTTATAGAGCGCTGAAATGTTGATGTTCAAACACGTCGAAGGAAGTGTCATAAAGAAATACTGAGCAATTACCATCTTCGTGCATATATATAAATATATATATATATATGCATATATATATATATTTATATATATATAAAGAAATGTATATATATAAATATATACATATGTATATATAAAAAAATATATATATAAAGAAATATATAGATAAATATATAAATATATATATATATATATATATATATATTCATATTTATATATAATAAATTCAATTTAGTAGAAAATCGCTGTCACGGTTCTATATTTAGTTAGTTTCTCTATATGGCAAAGCATGTACTGACAAATTAGATTGGACGTTAGATAAATAAATGGCTCTTAATCGTGTTTGATCACTCAATTCTTATCAGGAGCGACGCCCTAAAAGGTAGGAAGGGGGCTGTGCTGTAGAAAATTTACATGAGCCACTCCCTTTACCACGCCCATTTTGCATTTGAATATTTTGATGTGTCAATCTTTGTTGTAGACATGCAATGTTGAAAGATGAAGGCAAAAATAGTCAGAAGTAAATTCCACTTTCTTGTAAAGAGCGTCAAGTTCAAGACAAGTTGGAAATTCATCCAAGCTGCTGTATGATCACTCGAGAAGGGTTGAGCCTCCAAAATTCTCTTAATTTTAGCAAGGAAGCTGAGCCACCCTGAGCTCCCCTCCCCCCCACGTTGGTTCTTATATACCAGCAGTTTTCCCAAAGTTCACCTATGCCTTTGCACCGTGCATAAGAGTATGACATCGGATACCAGCTTCATCAACTGAAGAAGAGCTGGAGGTCATGATGTTTGAATTACAGCTACAATATTGGTGAAAAGTAAAAGGAAGGGCTTTAGTAATTTCCTGATTTAAAGTACAGTTGCAGCACTTTACAGATGAGCAGCAGAATATCAGAGTAAAAATAGATGTTTCTCAGAAGCTGCTGTGGGCTGTTCACCAATCAGGCCTGGAATTTGACAGATGTGACAACAGAGCTCAGAGATTTGAGCATTTTTCCATCTAAGCGCGTATTTCTCTTTCTTCATAAACTCCATTACTGAAGGTGAACCAGCGAAGAGCTAGCAGCGAGCAATGTGAAGATCTTTTGAATGTTTCATAAAAATATTATGAGAATGTGAAATGAAATCGACTGTATATCTTGCATTTCTTCACAGTTTAAAATATGCATCTTTTCTTGGGCCTGTCAACTGTTTACAATGCCGTAGCTCCTTTGCGGGAAACAAATCCCATTTAAGTGCTAGCTTGAATTCATTAGAAAAACAATGTACATTTAATGCGGGAGTTTGTATAATTCTGCCTTGCAGAAGAAACGTGTTAATAATCTTTTTGAAATATGAAATCAAGCATTAATATCAAACCACGATGCACTGCAAAAAGCTACAGCATCATCAATATACGTGAAATTCAATGATTTTCCGATCTTTAGTAAGGGTCTCCGTGGCAGCCCTTCTTTTTCTACTAGCAACTAGGGATGATTACATATTGAAAAGCTTGTTGTTGAGATTCGCGTTCTAATAGCTTGTTTGTATTCTTGGTCTCGTGTACTGCCAAACACATTAATACAAAATTTATATATTTCATAAATCATTGCCAATAGTAAAGATAACATGTATGTCATTGAAGACTGTATAATTGCCTAAGGCCGGAAAATACAGACAATAAGTCATTATTAGGATGGCATCTTGCACTGTAAACCGAGCCAACGGGTTTGAGTGTTCCAACTCGATGCCAATTAGGTAAGAATGAGATGTGATTGATGGTCTGTCCAAGATTGCGACATACCGTTGTTGATGCCATCTCAATGGCCTCTACAAAATTACTTGGAATCCAGAAGAACAGAGATGATTGCTATCAATACGTATTTGTATACGTTATGTAGCAATAATGTTTGTTTACATGGAATACCGAGTACATGATAATGTACATATC